>JAJPUD010004564.1:77986-134494 GCA_023553655.1 Myrmecobius fasciatus | reverse complement strand
AGTAACTACCAGTGACTGGGTAGTGGGGAGGGTATGAGTGAAAACAAGGCTAGTGCTGGAATTGATGGCCAGAGAAACCATGTCATCAGAAAACTTCCAGTCTCAGCAAGGGAAAGAAGATGGAAGGAGAACAAAAAAGGTTGAAGATGAAAGCAAGTTTGCTACTTATGCAGCAGGCATTCTGGATACATAGTGGAAAGAAGGGGGAAGCATTAGAACATGATGTTAGAGACAGGGGACTGGGTTGAGAAAATAAAGGAATGGTTTATTTGGAATGGTCAACAATGAGATTTGAACAATTGTAGCCAAGGATTCAGAATAAGTCCTTTAAATAAAACCATGCTGACTGGGTCCACTACAAGGATGAGTAGGGAATGATGGGGGAGAAATGAGTTCAGATGGGTTATCATTGTTTCTAGAAGTTCAGCCACAGAGTAGTTATCCCAAGGTGTCAAGCAGCAGTGTGTGGCTGTATGGTAAATGTAGGGAGCAGGTTAAAAGTTTATGCACCTGAGTGGTAGCAAGACTGCTGTTGTAGGTAGCTGGATACAATGCATAGACTGTATGACAATCCAGAGGCTATTTTGGGAGACTGGGAAGTCTTTTCAAGTAGGTACAGACAGATCAACTGCAATGAAATTTGGGTAACCAGAGAGTGACTATATCATTCCCTTGCCTAATAAACTCCTTATTATGCTTAGAATAAAATACAAGCTCTTTTGCTTGACATTTAAAGTCCTCCAAAACCTGGTTTCAAATTACCTTTTCAGGTTTATTATATATTACTTCTTTTCACACACTCTATGGTCCCACAAAATTAGACTTGTGGCTGTTCCTCATGCATTCTGTGACTCCTTCAAACAACTTTTGTCCTTTCTCCACTTTTCTGCCTCTTAGAATCTCTAGTTCCTATTAAAGCTCAATTCAAGCACTCCCTGTTACTTGAAATGTGTCCTTTTGCCCTCCACTGTCTCTGTCAGACTTTCATTCCACCCCCCTTCCATCAACATTAACTGGTATGATTTTATAAATACTTGTATGGATACATGTATTCAACCCCAGTGAAATGTAGTATCCCTTAGGGTAAGTTTATTTTTATCCCTAGCATAGTGCCTGGCAGATACTCAATGCTTATATATTGATCAATGACAAATGCAGGGGTGATTCTTTCATCAGCTTGCCCAGGCAAGGATGACACTTTTCTAATTGGGAAATTTGTGATTTTTCCTTGTTTCTCCACTCTGGTTTTTGTCTCCCAATTTTAGCATCCTCTCCTCACCCTTTACTCCTATACATCAGAATCAAGGGATGTGATGGCTGGGAGAAAAGCCTTCTAAGAAACTCCTTCATAACATTGATTTTCCCCGTTTCGGGAACCCAGTCCAGCTTTCTCCCTTTCTTGTCCTGCTCTGGGGAATTTTATCAGTCAGGCTCTGTTATCACTGGTGTCTAAAAACTACTTTCCATTTTTGGCATTTAGTAGGCTTTGTCATGTAAAGGGAGGGAGAGAGGCCTTTTTTTTTTTTCTTTTTCTTTTTCTTTTTTTTTTTTTTTGCTCCTGTTTCTGTTTTTATCTCCCTTGGGCCTTCCCATTTGTAAACATTCTCTGTTTGAAATGTTACTGTCTCCTCTACAGGCTTCTGTTGACCCAACAGCTTGTATTTGAAGGATACAGGCTAGAATTTGCTCCCTTTAAAAAAAATATAGAGAGAAATACAGAATCACAGAAGCACAAAATTTGAGCGTGTCGACCCTGATACCAGCTGTCCTTTAATACACCTGGGAAAAATACAGAGCAATTGTCCTCCCTGCTGTATTCCTGGCAGGTCTCATCTTTTTGAGAAATTCACTACTTAATCACTGGTCACTATTGAAACATGTAGAAAACTAACATGAAGCAGGATGGGATAGGGAAAAGAATACAGGACCGACAGGAGGGAGCCATAGAACCACAAAATGTTGGAACTAATGGCAAGGATCTTAGAAATCTTCTGATCCACCTTCCTTATTTATAGGGAAGGAAATAGAATCCAAGATTCAAAGTGATATAGTGAAAAGACTATTGGTTTTGAAGTCAAAAGTTCTGGGTTCAAATCCCATCTTTGTCACTTATTACCTATGTGATATTAAGCAAGTCAGCTTAACTTCTTTGGACCTCACTTTCCCCATTTGTAAAAAGAGAGTTAGACTAGATAACCTTAGCTGTTTTTTTCTGCTTCTAGTTCAATGACTTATAAATCCCAGAGAAATGGACTATCTTCCCATAGTTGCAGAGATATAGCATGAAATTTGGAACTGGAATTGAGCCCTTTTATTGTCCAGACATAACAGAACATACTTCTACTAGCAGCACTTCTACAGACTCAGATATAGAAATACAAAGGACCTTAGAGATCATCTAATTTACTCCTCTCATTTCAGGGAGTAGAAAACAGGCTCATAAAGGTCACTCAAGAAAGAAATGGGAGAGCTCTAAGATGCAAGATTAAGTCTTAACATCATGGAATTTCCACTTGGATCATCATTTCCTTCTCCTTCCCACCAGAAACCTAGAGTCTACCCAAAACTCTGATAAGCCAGCTTTAGATTTACCTCACCTGGATCTAGGTCTTTACATTTCCATAGCATTTCACTGCTATTCTGTCTCTGCTCCCTCCACCCTAGTAAAAGCTTTTTTAAAAATGTGTAGATGTCCCCGGAAGACAGGACAGGTCTTTCTTGACTTTACTTGTTAATCATGGCATATAGTAAGTGCTTCATATATTATGCCTATCTACCTCCCTCTCTCCCCGTCTACTTGCCTATCAGTCTGTCTTTTTATGTCTATCTAGATATTTACTAGTCTGGCTATCTATTTACTTATCACTCTGTCTGTTTATCTATCTGCTTCTCAGTCTGTCTACCTACCTACCTATTCACTTATCTAATTATCCATTCATCTACTTTTCAACTATCCATTCTATCTATCCTATCCATGTATTTGCCTATCTATCCTACCTATGCATTTATATATCTATTCTATCTATCATCCACTCATCTATTTTCATCTATCCATTCTACCTATTCTATTTATCCTATCTCTCTATCTCTCTACCTATCTACCTATCATCTATCTATCCATTCATTCATCATTTTCAACTATCTATTCATTCTATCTATTCTATTATTTTACTATTTACATATCCATCCATTATCTCTTTTCCAACTATCAATCCATCCATCCATCTATCTATCCTCTCTATCTAGCAGTCTGTCTACCTACTTAGCTATCTATCCATCCATTCATCTATTTTTGACTACCTATCCATTCTATTTATCTATCATCAATTCATTTATCATCCATCTATCCATCTTTTTACTTTTTTATTTCTGAGTATAATTCTAGGAGCTCTCTACTACAAATGCCTTTTGTGGATCTTCTCTTCCTTGGGCTTCCATTTTTTTTTTTTTTAGTTCCGGGCCCTTATTCTTTTTAATCTGGATTATTGCAATAGTCTTTTAAATGGCCTTTTTGCTTCAATCTCTCCTCTTTCGAATCCTTCATCCATACAAATAATCATATGGATGAAAAGCTCTCATGTCAACTCCCTTTTCTGAAATTCAAGGCTCTTCACAGTCTTCTTCCTTTATGACCTTATTTTCTATAACCCTCCTTCCTTCCATACTCTAAATTCTTTTCAAATTGAACTCTTCATCTCCCATTCTGGTTTTTCTTTCTCTCATTTCTGTGGTTTTGCTCGATGGCTCCCATGCTTGATGTGGATTCAGCCCCATCTTTGTCTGTTGAAGAGCTTTGCCTTTTTTTAAGGCACAACTCTTTTGCAGTCACTTTCTTCACGCAGTCTTTCTTGATTCTCTCCCAGGTCTAAGTAATTTTTTCCCCTTCAAACTTTCCAGTACTTCTTTGTATCCCTTATTTGCATCTATCTCACCTTTTTCACTGAAACATAAACTCATTGTGAGTAGGAATGGTATTGTATTTTTCCATTTCATTGGTCAGTTATTCATGTTAATGTTGGTTCTCCCTTCTTTAGATTACAAGCTACTTTAGAACAGAGTAGTTGTTGAATTCCCAGTGCTAGGCACTATGCCCTACTTCATACAATAAGTGCTTGACAAATGCTTGAATGAATGAATGAACTGTTATTTTATTTTATTTTTGCTGAGGCAATTGGGGTTAAATGATTTGCCCACAGTCACACAGCTAGGAAGTGTTAAATGTCTGAGACCAGATTTTAACTCAGGTCTTCCTGACTTCAGAGCTGGTGCTCTATCCACTGTGGCACCTAGCTGCCTCAAATGAACTGTATTTAATGGAGGAATAGAATTAATGCCTTTTGTGGTCCTTTCAGGTATTAACATTGTAGTAGTATCTAAGATACGGATGTGGTGGGAAAAGAATTCACTTAAATTCAAAGAATATTTGAAAGTCTTTCATTTTCAGTAATGGAAAAGACCATTATAAATCTAAGAGAAGATATAAAAATCAATATAAAAGTTTAAACATACAAACAAACATACACAAGGAACCACTTTGCTCCATCTTTTCAGTGTTATGTGGCCTAACACAGAAATGAAACATCAGTAATGTTTGGTACTTACTGAAGGCTTTCCATCTTCATCTTCAAAAGCTTTTATGGACATTAACTGTTAAATCAACCCAATAGGCCTGCCATGCATTCATCCCCAAAGCTATTTTGGGAATAAACCATCCAGCCTTTTGCTTTGTAAATTATGGTTTTTGCTTACTAATGACTTGCTCAATGAATTGTGAGTTTAAATGAAGTAGGACTGGGAGAAAGGTAGGGTTTGCCTTTCCGTGGTAAACTTGATGAGTTTCCCATAGTTCTAAAACATCCCAGAGTCTGGGATGAAGCAGAGTGGGGCTAAGTCTGGGAGGCACAGATTTGGAGATGCTGGTCCACAGGGAAAGAAATACACCAGCTTTCTAGTTTGGTTAATTATCCTTGTTAACTAGATGCTATACTCAATTGTTTCTGTACCAAAGGAGTATACATATATTATGTGGCCCTGAGCAAAGTCCCTGTCTCTCTGTCTTGGTTTTGGCTTTATTTTTTTTTTAATTGATGTCTTTGTTTTTTTATATCACCTTCTTTTCTGAATTTATTCCTCCTTTCCTCTCTCTGATTAACCCATCCCTTAATAAACTGATGCCTGGGGCAGCTAGTTGGTGCAGTGGATAGAGCACCAGCCCTGAAGTCAGGAGGATTTGAGTTCAAATGTGACCTCAGATACTTAACACGTCCCAGCTGTGTGACCCTGGGCAAGTCACTTAACCCCAATTGCCTCAGCAAATAAATAAATAAAAATAAATTGAAGCCTAGAGGCAGTTAGGTAGCTAAGTGAATAGAGTACTGTGCATAGAATCAGGAAGGCCCAAATTCATTTCTAACCTTAGAGACTAGTTGGATAAGTTTTCCAACTGTAAAATGGGGATAACAGTATCTACTTCCCTGGGCCACAGTGAAAATCAATCGAGATAATATTTGTAATGTACTTAGGACAGTGCCTGGCACAGAGTGGATAGAAGGTACTTAATAAGTGTCTGCTCTCTTCCCCTCCCAACCATATGTAAGAAAAAATTATTAAAAGAGGAGAAAAAGCATTTAGACAAAACATGGCTCAATTTAATTAATAATGATCCCTAGCATTAGGATATGGGTCAGCTCTTGGGAATGAAATGAACTCTAATGGAACTTATCCTGTTCCTATTGCTGATTTTACCTTACACAAACAGGGAGCCATATTCCTGGGACTGTTATCTTGTCAACAGGACCAAGGCTTGCCCAACCCATCAAATCAGTTTGGACCCTGAAGATAAGGAACCCTTCCTTTCCCAGAGCAAGTGCACTAGAGATATTCTTGCCCTTCCAGAAACCTTTGTGTCCAAAGCACCCTCATTAACCTGTATTAGCATATCTCTCTTGTAATTGTTGATAGATATAAGGCACGTGTGAGTACTTTCTGGACTAGAACCCTCCCTTACTACTCCCTAACTCTCTAGACCCTGCCCTCATGTTTCCTTTTCCTCCCTGCTTTTGACTTTTAAGTAGTATCTCTTCACTCACAACCTCTGCTAGATCATTTTGCTCTAGGTGTGTCCTTTGGTTAGGGACTACAAAAGTTGGAGGCAACCTTATCTCTCTATTAGTACAACTGTCCCATTTCCCAGATAGGTCAATGGAGGCTCAGAGAGTTTAAGTGATAGCTAGTTAGTGTCTGAGACCAGATTTGAAATCCATTTTTCCTGATTCTAGGTCTAGGTCATATTATCAACCTCATTCTACAAAGGAAGAAACAAGCTAACAGAGGGGAATTTGGATTATTCCAAATCACACAGCGGGAATGTGGCAGATTCAGGGCTTATCACAGGAGGCAATGTAGTATGGAGTAGCAAGAATAAGGATTAGTTCAAATCCTGACTATGTGACCTTAGACAAACTGCTTATTTGCTTAGGCAAACTTTCCCAGGTTTCAGTTTCTTTGCCTGAAAAATGAGAGTTTGGAACTCTCCAACAAGGTCTCTTCTAACTCGAAACCCTACACTCCTATAATTTAAGCCTGTATTTCCTGGCTCTGTATGCCAGGACTCTCCCTTTATACATCACTGTTTTGTTACATGGTGCTTCTTCACTTTTGATGAAGTTGGGAAGGCGGATTTTCTAAGTCCGTATCCAAGCAGGAGATTTTTTTTTTATTTTTATTTTTTATTTGCAAAACATATGTATGGGTAATTCTTCAACATTAACCCTTACAAAGCTTTCTGTTACAAATTTTTCCCCCCTACTCCCCACCCCTCCCCTAGATGGCAGGATATCCACTACATGTTAATTATGTTAAAATACTTGACAAATCGAATATATGTATACATATTTCCACACTTATCATTGTTGTGCAAGAAAAATCGTATCTACAAGAAAGAAAAATCAGAAACAGGAAACACAATGCGAGCAAACATCAATTGAGAGCATGAAAATGTTATGTTGTAGTCCACATTTCATATCCTTCTCTCTGGGTGTATATGGCTTTCTTCAGTGAACAATTGGAACTGGTTTGAAACATTTCATTGTTGAAGAGAGCCATGTCCATCAGAATTGATCGTCATATAGTATTGTTGTTGCCTTGTATAATGATCTCCTGGTTCTGCTCATCTCACTCAGCATCAGTTCATGCAAGTCTCTCCAGACCTCTCTGAAATCGTCCTGCTGGTCGTTTCTTACAGAACAATAATATTCCATAATATTCATATACCATAATTTATTCAGCCATTCTCCAATTGATGGACATCCATTCAGTTTCTAGTTTCTAGCCACTACAAAAAGGGCTGCCACAAACATTCTCAGACATGTGGGTCCCTTTCCTTCCTTTATGATTTCTTTGGGATATAAGTCCAATAGAAATGCTGCTGGGTCAAAGGGTATGCACAGTTTGATAACTTTTTGAGCATAGCTCCAAATTGCTCTCCAGAATGGCTGTATCCATTCACAGCTTCATCAACAATGCATCAGTGTCCTAGCCTTCCCACATCCCCTCCAACATTTATCATTATCTTTTCCTGTCATGTTAGCCAATCTGACAGGTGTGTAGTGGTACCTCAGGGTTGTCTTAATTTGCATTTCTCTGATCAATAGTGATTTGGAGCAACTTTTCATATGACTACAAATAGTTTTAATTTCATCCTCTGAAAATTGTCTGTTCATATCCTTTGACCATTTATCGATTGGAGAATGGCTTGAATTCTTATAAATATGAGACAATTCTCTATATATTTTAGAGATGAGACCTTTATCAGAACCCTTAAATGTAAAGATGATTTCCCAGTTTATTGCTTCCCTCCTAATCTTGACTGCATTGGTTTTGTTTGTACAAAAACTTTTTAACTTAATATAGTCAAAATTATTTATCTGGTGTTCAATTAAGAGTTCCAGTTCTTCTTTGGACATAAATTCATTCCTTCTTCATAGGTCTGAGAGGTAAACTATACTATGTTCCTCTAATTTACTTATAGTATCACTCTTTATATCCAGATCATGAACCCATTTAGATCTTATCTTGGTATGTGGTGTTAGATGTAGGTCAAGCCCTAATTTCTTCCACACTAGTTTCCAATTTTCCCAGCAGTTTTTGTCAAATAGTGAGTACTTATCCCAGAAGCTGGGGTCTTTGGGTTTATCAAAGACTAAATTGCTATAGTTATTGCCTAGTTTGTCCTGTGATTCTATCCTATGCCACTGATCGACTCCTCTATTTCTTAGCCAGTAGCAAATGGTTTTGATGACTGCTGCTTTATAATATAGTTTTAGATCTGGTACAGCAAGCCCACCATCATCAGCCTTTTTTTTCATTAATTCTCTTGAAACCCTTGATTTTTTTGTTCTTCCAAATGAATTTTGCTACTATTTTTTTCTAGATCTGTAAGATAATTTCTTGGGAGTTTGATTGGTATGGCACTAAATAAGTAAATTAGTTTGGGTAGTATTGTCATTTTTGTTATATTTGCTCGGCCTACCCATGAGCATTTTATGTTTTTCCAATTGACTAGGTCTGATTTTATTTGTGTGGAGAGTGTTTTATAGTTTAGTTCATATGATTCCTGACTTTTCCTTGGCAGATAGATTCCCAAATATTTTATACTATCATCCGTTATTTGGAATGGAATTTCTTTTTGTATCTCTTGCTGCTGAACTTTATTGGTAATATATAAAAATGCTGATGATTTATGTGGATTTATTTTGTATCCTGCAACTTTGCTAAAGTTGTGAATTGTTTCTAGTAGTTTTTTAGTTGAGTCTCTAGGGTTCTCTAAGTATACCATCATGTCATCTGCAAAGAGTGATAATTTGGTTTCCTCATTACCTACTCTAATTCCTTTAATTTATTTTTCTTCTCTTACTGCCAAAGCTAACATTTCTAATATAATATCAAACAATAATGGTGACAGTGGGCAGGCTTGTTTCACTCCTGATCTTAGTGGGAATGGTTCTAGTTTGACTCCATTACATATGATGCTTGCTGATGGTTTTAAGTAGATACTACTAATCATTTTAAGGAAAAGCCCATTTATTCCTATACTCTCCAGTGTTTTTAATAGGAATGGGTGTTGGATTTTATCAAAGGCTTTTTCTGCATCTATTGAGATAATCATATGTTTTTTGTTAATTTTGTTATTAATATAATTGATTATTTTAATAGTTTTCCTAATAATGAACCAGCCCTGCATTCCCAAGCAGGAGATTTTTAATGAACCTATCAAGCTTGGAACTCAGGGCTCTAGACTGGGATGTGATCACAGAATTAGGAGTTAACCAAGGATTATTTATTGCAATTGTTATTCAATTGTTTAAGTCCTATTTGACCCTTTGTAATCTGATTTGGACTTTTCTTGGCCAAAAAAAAAAAAAAAAAAAAAAAAAACCAAAACCCAAACCTAAGTGGTTTGCTATTTTCTTCTCCAGCTCATTTTACAGATGAGAAAACGGAGGCAAAAAAGGTCAAGTGACTACCCCAGCTAGTAAGTATCTGAGGCCATATTTGAACTCAGAAGATGAGTCTCCCTGAGTCTGTTCACAATGGCAACACCTAGCTGCCCCACAAGGGATTACAGAGTTCTATTTCAGTCCCATCATTTTATAGATGAGGAAATATCAGGAAAGGGATTTGCTCAAAGTCCCTTAGTGGGTAGGGCTGATTTCAAAAGTATAATGGAAGGTAGTCCAATGATGGCATAATGGAAGAAGCATTTCTGGCCCCAGTTTTTTGAACAATAAAATAGACTAGAAGGCCTCTGAGGTTTGTCTCAAGTGGACGTTATAATTTGCATCCCATTTTCTATATTCCTAAAATAAGGGGAGGGAAGTTTGAATTAGATCACCTCAGAGGTCTCATGTCTCTAGCTCTATTATCCTACAAACTCTGTAACAGGCAGCACAAACAATTTTCTTCTCATTTCATAGATGGCAACAGGGAGGCTGAGAGTGATTAAAATCTGTTGCTAAAAGTCACACAGCTTAAAATCATCAGTGCCCGGATGTTGATGGAGGAAGAAACAGAATAAAAATTAAGATTTTTCAGGTTGAGTTGGGGAATGATAATAAGGATCATTGATTTAAAATTAGATGGGGATCTTGGAGGTCAGATAGTTCAGCCTCCTCATTTTACAGTTGAGCAAAGTGAGATCCAGAGAGGCCACAGCAGGCTTCCTGCCTTCAAATCTAGCCTTCTCTACTCTACTTCACAAAGAAAATGTTTTGTAAGCCAAACTATGAATTATTATCATTATTATTCTACAAAGGCCAGTCAATCCATTTTTCCTGTTAGGAACAAGAAAATATTGAGCTGATGGAGAACTGAATATTCATGACCAATCAGAGATTTCCTGCAGTTGTAATTTTCATCTGATTCCTATGAAGTGAAACCTATCCCTCTTTCTCACTGGTGCTCACACCCACACACTCAGCACATCACATAGCCTTCCTTTCCTGTGAATGTACTCTCCTCTTCATGAATTATATACATTAGTGAGCAAATTGTCCTTTCAAATACAGGCAGATGGTTCTGGGCTTTCCCAGAGCTGTAAAATACTTCCCTGCTTGCCTTCCTACCTCCTCTAGTACCTTCTCTCACTTGTTGCATTTAAATTTTGAACTGCCTGTTTGCTCATTTGTAAAAAGAAAAGGGTTAGATTAACTGACTTCTAAAAACCCCTTCCAATTCTAAATCTATGATTACACAATCTGCATTAGGTATTGAGTATTATTTTTTCATAGTTGTTGGAGAAAGAATAAAAAAACTCATGGAATTTCTTGTTCCTCTGGACTAATTGGGACCAACTTGGCCAATTCTATCCAAATATTTCTTGAATGATCAGTTACCATATCTGAAATGTTATCATTAGAAAGGGTAGGTGATAGTATTAAAAGTGCCCTATTAAAAGGGTGTCAAGGGACTTGGTATTATGGGTCCGGGCATATTTCTCTAGAATTGACTTCTCTCATCTGAAAATGGGAGTTATTCCAGTCCAGTTGTTCCTAAATCATGGTCCAGAGACCTTAGCAGAGGGTCCATGAGGTCAAAACTACTTTCTTAATAATATTGTTTTAAGTTCTAACACAGTAGTATTGACAGGTGCAACACACATAAACAAAAGCTTTTGGGAGGAGGTCTCCTTGATAATTGTTTTTTTTTTTTTTTTTTTTTTTTTTTTTTTTTTAAAGCTGGGGCAATTGGGGTTAAGTGACTTGCCCAGGGTCACACAGCTAGGAAGTATTAAGTATTTCAAATTTGAACTCAAGTCCTCCTGACTTCAGGGCTGGTGCTCTATTCACTGTACTACTTAGCTTCCCCTCCTTGATAAATTTTAAAATATAAAGGTAAAAGTATAAAAGTTTCTGAGACTGAAAAAATTAGGAAATTTTGGTTAGATTATTTTCTAAGATCTTTTATATTTTGTTATTGTTGTTCAGTCATTTCAATCATGTCCAACTCTTCATTTCTCCATTTAAGGTTTTCTTAGCAAAGAAACTGAAATAGTTTGTCATTTCCTTCTCAGCTCATTTTACAAACTGAGGGAAACAGGGTTAAGCACGTTGTCCGGGGTCACACAACTAGTGAGTGTCTGAAGCTGGATTTGAACTCTGACCTTGACTCTAGGGCAAGTGCTCTATCCACGGAGCCACCTAATTGCTCTTGCCTTTTATGTTTTATGATTTTATCATCCTATCTCTTCTTCTAAACTCTGAATCTTACATAGACTGTTCATATGACACATATCATATTCTGCCTTTTGTTATTTTAATAATAGAGTTGAGTTAATGTATGAAAAGTACATTGTGATCTGAGAGAACTATACAAAAGTCATTATTGTTATTTGAATCCTTAGTTTCCAAAGTGCTTTGCATATATTATGTTTTACAAATAATTTGTTATATGGAGGAGGTTTCCATATTTTACTTATCTTGAGACACCCCAAAATCTATTGAGTGCCCAAATTCCTGGAATCTCTTAAAACTTTTGTTGTAGAGCATGTACAAAGCCAAAGATCACAAAACAAGCAAACACCCCCCCCAAAAAAAAACCCAACTAATCACTGTTATATCTAGATAGAGAGGTTTTTAATGGAGAACAGCAGTATATAAATTACAGGGGAATTCTTAACTCAGTAAAGGACATATAGTTTATCAAAAATGACTTCTACCTAATGAAAATATTTAGATATGTTTAGTTTGAGATATTGATGGGCTATATCAGTGTACAAATGTACACTGAAATGCACAAATGACAATTGCAAATATGGGACTAGGACTTGGGGATTATTGGATACACAGTTTTGGGAATCTTCTGTAGTGAGGTAATAATTGAACCCATGGGAGTAGATGAGATCCTGAAGGGAGGATGTGCACAATAAGATAAGCCCTTTCATTTCATCAAGTCTCAATGGTACGTATAAGACAGAATTCATTTTTCATTAATATCTTTAGTTCTTCTTGTTTATTATCCATCATTTGGACAATTTCTATAGACTCCTGAGGCCATCCATTTTTTTTTTTTTTTTGCTATTTTTTCCCTTTTTTTTGTAGCAGTAGCTATCAAACAAAGGGTGGGGAGTTTGTAGTTTCCAAAATACTTAGCACACATTATAACTTGTTAAACAGTTTGTTATATGAAGGAGGTCCCTACCTTGTATATTTTATTTATTTTGAGATACTCCCAAATATATTGAGAGCCCATATTTCTGTAGTCAAAAAATTGGTATTAAGTGAATTGCCTAGGGTTATATAGCTAATAAGTATCTGAGATCATATTTTGAACTCAGGTCCTCCTGATGACAGAGCTAGCTCTCTATTCACTGTGCCACATAGCTGGTTAGGAGTGCCCACCCTTTTTTTTTAAAGGAGGCAATTGGGGTTAAGTGACTTGCCCAAAGTCATACACCTTGGAATCTCTTAACACCTTAGTTGTAGGGCATGTTCAAAGTTGAAGATTACAGAAATACTTTGTTATCTCTAGAAGGAGAAGTTTCTTTCTTTCTTTCTTTCTTTTTAAGCTTTTTGTTTTCAAAATAGATGGAAAATATATGCACTCACCTTTGGAAGACCTTGTGCTCCAAATTTTTTTTTCTCCCACCCTTCTCCCCACCCTCTCCTCTAGATAGCAAGTAATCCAATATATATTAAACATGTGCAATTTTTCTATGCATATTTCCACAATTATGGTGCACAAGAAAAATCAGATCTAAAGGGGAAAAATGAGAAAGAAAACACAAAGCAAGAAAACAACAACAAAAAAGTGAAAATACTATGTTGTGACCCACATTCAAGTTTCCATAGTTGTCTTTCTGGATAGAGATGACTCTCTCCATCACAAGTCCATTGGAATTAGCCTGAATCACCACTTTGCTGTTAAAAAAAAAAAAGCCAAATCCATCAGAATTGATCATTGTATAATCTTCTTGTTTCTGTGTACAATGTTCTCTTGGTTCTATTCATCTCACAGCATCAGTTCATGCAAATTTATCCAGGTCTCTCTGAAATCATCCTGATCATTTCTTGTAGAACAATAATATTACATAACATTCATATATTTTAATATGAATTCATTCTCCGTTACAAAAAGGGCTGCTACAAACATTTTTGCACATGTGGTTCCTTTTCCCTTTTTTTTTTTTTTTTTTTTTTTGCTGAGGCATTTGGAGTTAAGTGACTTGCCTAGGGTCACACAGTTAGGAAATGGTAAGTATGTGAATCCAGATTTGAACTCAGGTCCTCTTGACTTCAGGGCTGGTACTCTATCTAACTAATTGTACCAATTAGCTGCCTCCTTTTCCCTTTTTAATGATCTCTGGGATATGGACCCAATAGAGACACTGCTAGATCAAAGGTTATGCAAAGTTTGAGAGCCCTTTGGATATAGTTCTATGGTTGAATCAGTTCATAACTCCACCAACAATGTGTTGATGTCCCAGTTTTCCCACACACCCTCCAACATTCATCATTATCTTTTCCTGTCATCTTACCCAAACTGAGAGGTGTGTGGTGGTACCTCAGAGTTGTCTTAATTTGCATTTCTCTGATCAATAATGATTTAGAGCATTTTTTTCATATGAGTAGAAATGGTTTAATTTCTTCATCTGAAAATTGTCTGTTTATATTCTTTGACCATTTATCAATTGAAGATTAGCTTTTATTTTTATGAATTTGAGTCAATTCTCTCTATATTTTAGAAATGAGGCCTTTACCCTTGGATGTAAAAAATCACCCCCCAGTTTTCTGCTTCCATTCTAATCTTGTCTTCATTGTTTTGTTTGCACAAAAATTTTTAACTTAATATAATCAAAATTATCCATTTTGCATTTCTAAATGTACTCTAGTTCTTCTTTGGCCACAAATTCATTCCTTTGGAAGGAGAAGTTTTCAATGAGAGGGGAATTTTAGAGTTAGAGCAAGACAGCTTTGAGCTCAAGCCTGTCACTCTGAGAGAATACTGAGCCAGAAAGTTCTTTCAGAGAAAAGACAAGGAGAAATATTCCTCTTTGTTTTGCTACCTTCTGTCTGGAAGGTGTGAAAAAAGCAAAAAATAAAAACGATGCAAAGATCAACTGAAGAAGCAGAGTTGAGATGCTATTATATCACCTCAAACACTACAGTTACTACAATTATCCCTTCCACATCATAACTTTTTTCCATCACACTTTCTTTATATCACAGCATGGCAAAAGAAATTATTTTGGGGAGTTTTGCAGAAATTACAGGTGACATGGAATGGCCAGCAGATGACACAAAGCCTATGACCAAATACTTAACCCAAATTTTACAATAGGAGCTGTAAACACTCCATAAAAGAAAATGAAAAATTAGGGTCAGCTAGGTGGTGCTTGTGGATAGAGCACCAGCCCTGAAGTCAGGAGGACCTGAGTTCAAATTTGACTTCAGACACTTAATCCTTCCTAGCTGTGTGACCCTGGGCAAGCCACTTAACCCCAAATGCCAAAGCAAAAAAAAAAAAAAAAAAAAAATTCAAACTTTTTTGATGTGAAGGAAAGGCCAAAAATTTTTGCATGGATTTTCCAGATTCTGGGGTTGTCCAATCTCTAACCTTTGAGATATGGAAGGAAAAACGGTTAAGTGATTCTGGACAAGTCATTTAATTTCCTCAACTGTAAATAGGGATAATTATAGTACTTACCTTGTAGGGCTGTTTTGAGGATCAAATGTGATAATATTTGTAAAATTGTTATCAATACTTGCCACATAGAAAGCACAAAACAAATGCCTACTTTCCTCTCTCCTTTCTTTCTTCCCTCTTATCCTTCTTCCTTCTTCCTTTCCTCTCATTCTCTCTTTCTCCATCCCTCCTCCCTCTTCCTTTCCTCATTCCATGCTCCCTTCCTTCTTTCTTCTGCCATCAACATTCTGGAAAAAAAAAAAAAAACCCTTGTGGAGAAGGAGCTAGACACCCACTCCCAAAATGCAAATCAGTTGCCACTGATAAAACAGGCAAGCCAGCCTAGTTGAAGCAGCAAGACCTTCTGAGGGAGAAAGAAATAGGATGTGGCAATCAAACCAAACCACCAGTACCTCCTTTCCTTCAGCTTTGATGGAGACAGCCTACCATCCTGTACTCAAGAGCCCCAGAAATAGCAGCACTCCCCCTTTCAGACAACTGCCTGTGTTTCCAGTCCATCTCCAGAAGTCACTGACCTGGCAATTGCTAGAGTAATTTAATAAATATTTATTGACTGACTGACTAGTTACAAGTCCTATAATCCCTTATATCCTCAGCAGTCACAGGTACTAAAAATTGGAAAAGGAAAGTTCTTGCCATAAAAGTCTGTGTGATTTGACATAAAAAAATGGATAAAGCTTTACCAGTGGACATGATATTAAAGAAGAAGCATTCCCATTTGCCTGGCCACCCCTGGTACACTAAGACCAGTGGGTCTTTCCACCTGACTTTTATATAAACCCCCTATATTTGTTGTCTCCCTTGTGAGAACCAGAGTCATTTGAGAATGGGGGCCATCTTGCTTTTCTATTTTTAACTCTAGGATTAGTACTCCTTTGTACATGACAAGAATTTAATAAATGCTTTTAAATTAATTTATTCCTTTACTAACCTACCTTTTGTATATAATTAACTTATTCCTAATAGCCTAAATTCTAATTTCTCGTAGGCACTAATGTCCTAGTGCAAACAGAAATCTCCTGCAGTCTCAGAGAAGGTCTTAAGCAGAAATCAATGTACTGTAACAAAAAGCAATAATCAATCAATGAGAAATTACCTTTTAAGGGCTTAATATATGCCAGGTCCTGGGGATACAAAGACAAAATGAAACAGACTCTGACCACAGGGAGGATCCATTTTAAAAGGAGGAAAGGGAAGAGACATATACATATCAGTTATAGAAAGGGAATAAAAAGTTAATGCATTGTAATGGGAGTGGAGAGACATTAGCAGCTGGAGAGGGGTGATAGAAAAAGCTTCATGAAGAAGATGGTCATATTGAAGGTGAGATGGGAAGGAAATCAGGAATTCCAAAGGACAGAGGTAAGGAGGAAGAAGATTCCCTCATGGTGTGACGACTAGTAACTTTGCAAATGTAACTTCAATGGATCTGTGCATAATTGAAATATTGCCATATTATAATTATTAGACAATATTAGTATAATATTGTGAATAATTATATGATAATATTAGCATAATATTATAATAATTATATCAAAATAGTATAATATTGTGGAAAATCATTTGACAACATTATAGTAATATGTAAATGTTATTTCAATGGATCAAGAGCTAACTAGGTTGTGTGATAGACAGGCCCTGGACCTGGCGTCAGTTCACGTGTGCTCAAACACTCACTAGCTGTGTGGTACTTGGTAAGTCACTTAGCCTCTGTATGCCTAAGTTTCTTTAAGTGTAAAATAAGGATAATAATAGCACCTAGTTCCCAGGATTGTTGAGGATATGATATTTGTAAAATGTTTTTCAAATCCTAAAGTGCTATATAAATGGTAGCCATTATTGGTACTGTTGTATTATCAGTAGAAATTGGACTGGATAACCACTAACATGCCTTCTTACTGTAAAATTCTTTTTTTAATATATACCACAGTTATTCTATATCTCAAGATCACAATTCACCCATAATTCTTTAATTTTGTTGTTCAGTCTGACCTTCCATAACCCCATTTGGGATTTTCTTGGCAGAGATACTGAAGTGATTTGCCATTTCCTTCTCCAGCTCATTTTACAGATGGGGAAATTGAGGCAAACAGGATAAAGTGGCTTGTCAAGGGCCACATAGCTAGTAAGTGTCTTTTAGCATCTTTTGGGTTCCAGCAAAGCACTCAAGACTTCTGTTAGTGACTCCTCACTTTCACTCCATAACTGGACAACCTCCTTTTTTCAATCAAGATTTCCTATCCTCCATTTCAGTTGTAACTCAAATTCAGGTTTCTTTGTTCTTCTGTATATCTCTTCACTGTACTAATGTCCTGATACTTATCTCTTCACTGCATGCTTTGTGGAGAAACAGAACACTGTACATGTCCACATTAGTTCCAACACTTGATGTTTTTCATTGTTTCCATTTAAGATTCCATTTTAAATTCATTATGCTGCCTATGCTCCAGATTTCCAAATTATTCCACAGAAAACTTTTCTATCCTGCAATTTCCCTTCATTCCTATTCTCTATTAATAATCCCTCCTCCACAATTACTGTTATGTTAGATAAAAGTCGTAATAAGCTGAACTTATTGTGAACTGAACCTGTGGTTAAGCAATTTAGTTAATTGTATGGCATAGCTCAAATAAAAGAAGTTTAGGTACCTGGTAACTCATTTAATAAAGAGGAGACATAGCTACCACTTCATTTACTTTCTTAATTTTTGAGTCATATGATTCTTTTCAATATGCCCACTGTGCTTGTTTATGACCTCATAAAGATGGAAGGATCTCCCCCAAACTTTCTCTTCCTTAATCATCTTTCTTTCTATCTCTCAGTCTACCTCCTTCTCCTTCCTACCCCCATTCTCCTTCTAATCCTTTGACTTGGAATTCTCTCCCTATCACCACCTGTATAAATCTTAACTGTCCTTTAAATCCAGATGGAGACCCTCTGACCTTTTCTGTAAAACCTTCCCTTACTTTAAGGTGGGATGGTGCAAAGACTCATAAGTCTGACATTAGAGTGAGTATGTTCAAACCTCACCTCTCACATTACTTGGATGACCCAGAATAGGTGACTTGAACTCTCTGAACCTCAGTTTCCTCATTTGTAAAATGAGGGTATTGGACCAAATAGCCCCTGAGGACTCTTCTAGCTCTAGATTTATGAATCTATGACCAAGCCAACTCATAGTGATCCCCCAGAGACTCTATTGACCACTCCTCAAAGAATGCAAGCCATGTGAACTATTTCCTGTGTCTCTGTGTTACTCACAGGAAAAGTCCCTTGACTTGTGTTTCACTGAAGAACTCCCACATGAGGAAATGCCCTCTACTAATACAATTCAGTTACTCCTTTTCAAGTGACAGTTTCAGAAAATTGACTAAACAGAACTAAGGAATTAAGAATCTTGCAAAAGGTCTAACAGCTAATGTTTCAAATACAACAAAAAAGGAAATGGTTTTGATAACCCCTGCTTTATAATATAATTTTAGATCTGGTACAGCAAGGCCACCTTCATCAGCATTTTTTTTTTCATTAATTCCCTTGAAATTCTTGACCTTTTGTTCTTCCAGATGAACTTTGCTACTATTTTTTCTAGTCCTGTAAAATAATTTCTTGGGAGTTTGATTGGTATGGCACTAAATAAGTAGATTAATTTAGGTAATATTGTCATTTTTATTATATTCGCTCAGCCTATTTATGAGCACTTGATATTTTCTTTTTTTTCTTTTCTTTTCTTTTTTCTTTTTTTAATTAATACTTTTTATTTGCAAAACATATGTATGGGTAATTCCTAAACATTAACCCTTACAAAGCTTTCTGTTACAAATTTTTCCCCCCCTATTCCCCACCTCTCCCCTAGATGGCAGGATATCCACTACATGATAATTATGTTAGAATACTTAAGAAATCGAATATATGTATAGTTATTGCCTCATTTTTTTTGTGCAGGAGAAATCATATCTACAAGAAAGAATAATCTGATAAAGGAAATACAATGCAAGCAAACCTCAATAGAGAACATGAAAATCTTATGTTGTGGTCCACATTTCACATCCCTCTCTCTAGGTGTATATGGCTCTCTTCACCGAACAATTGGAACTGGTTTGAAGCATTTCATTGTTGAAGAGAGTGATGTCCATTAGAACTGATCCTCGTATAGTATTGTTGTTGCCGTGAATAATGATCTCTTGGTTCTGCTCATTTCACTCAGCATCAGTTCATGCAAGTCTCTCCAGGCCTCTCTGAAATCGTCCTGCTGGTCATTTCTTACAGAACAATAATATTCCCATAACATTCATATACCATAATTTACTCAGTCACTCTCCAATTGATGGGCACCCATTCAGTTTCCAGTTTCTAGCCACTACAAAAAGGGCTGCCAAAAACATTCTTGCACATGTGGGGCCCTTTCCATCTCTTATGATTTCTTTGGGATATAAGCCCAATAGAAACACTGCTGGGTCAAAGGGTATGCATAGTTTGATAACTTTTTGAGCATACCTCCAAATTGCTCTCCAGAATGGCTGGATCCGTTCACAGCTCCACCAACAATGCATCAGTGTCCCAGTCTTCCCACATCCCCTCCAACATTCATCTTTATCTTTTCCTGTCATTTTAGCCAATCTGACAGGTGTGTAGTGGTACCTCAGAGTTGTCTTAGTTTGCATTTCTCTGATCAATAGTGATTTGGAGCACCTATTCATATGATTATAAATAGTTTTAATTTCATCATCTGAAAATTGTCTGTTCATATCCTTTGACCATTTATCAATTGGAGAATGGCTTGAATTCTTATAAATATGAGACAATTCTCTATATATCTTAGAGATGAGACCTTTATCAGAACCCTTAAATGTAAAGATGATTTCCCAATTTGATGCTTCCCTCCTAATCTTGTCTGCATTAGTTTTGTTTGTACAGAAACTTTTTAACTTAATATAATCAAAATTATCTATCTGGTGTTCAGTTAAGAGTTCCAGATCTTCTTTGGACATAAATTTATTCCATCTCCACAGGTCTGAGAGGTAACCTATCCTATGTTCCTCTAATTTGGTTATAATATCACTCTTTATATCTAGATCATGAACCCATTTAGATGTTCTCTTGGTGTGCGGTGTTAGGTGTGGGCCAAGCCTTAATTTCTTCCACACTAGTTTCCAATTTTCCCAGCAGTTTTTGCTGAATAGTGAGTACTTATCCCAAAAGCTGGGGTCTTTGGGTTTATCAAACACTAAATTGCTAACATTATTACCTAGTTTGTCCTGATATCCTATCCTAGAGCACTTGATATTTTCCCAATTGATTAGGTCTTACTTTATTTGGAAAGTGTTTTGTAGTTTTGTTCGTGTAGTTCCTGACTTTCTCTTGGCAGATTGATTTCCAAATATTTTATATTATCAACACTCATTTTGAATGGAATTTCTTTTTGTATCTCTTGCTGCTGAACTTTGTTAGTAATATATAAAAATGGTGATGATTTATGTGAATTTATTTTGTATCCTGCAACTTTGCTAAAGTTGTAAATTGTTTCTAGTACTTTTTAGTTGAGTTTCTAGGGTTCTCTAAGTATACCATCATATCATCTGCAAAGAGTGCTAATTTAGGTTCCTCATTACCTACTCTAATTCCTTTAATCTCTTTTTCTTCTCTTACTGCCAAAGCTAAAATTTCTAATACAATATTGAATAGTAATGGTGACAGTGGGCAGCCTTGTTTCATTCTTGATCTTATTGGGAATGGGTCTAGTGTGTCCCCATTATATATGATGCTTGCTGATGGTTTTAAATAGATGCTACTGATCATTTTGAGGAAAAATCCTTTTATTCGTATATTCTCTAATGTTTTTAATAGGAATGGGTGTTGGATTTTATCAAATGCTTTTTCTGCATCCATTGAGATAATCATATGGTTTTTGTTAATTTAGTTATTAATATAATTGATTATGCTGATAGTTTTCCTAATATTGAACCAGCCCTGCATTCCTGGTATAAATCCTACTTGGTCATAGTGTACTATCCTGGGGATGACTTTCTGTTATCTCATTGCTAATATCTTATTTAAGATTTTTGCATCAATATTCATTAGGGAAATTGGTCTATAGTTTTCTTTCTCTGTTTTCACCCTACCTGGTTTAGCTATCAGCACCATATTGGTATCATAGAAGGAATTTGGTAGTATACTTCCTGTCCCTATTTTTTCAAATAGTTTGTATAGTATTGGAATTAATTGTTCTTTGAATGTTTGGTAGAATTCACATGTAAATCCATCTGGTCCTGGAGATCTTTTCTTTTTCTAAAATGGGGCTATTTAAATAATTTATTTCCTCTTCTACTAAACTGGGCAATCTATATTTTTGTAGATATTCCTCCATTTTGTTTGGATTATCAAATTTATTGGCATAAAGTTGGGCTCTAATTTTCTCTTCATTGGTGGAAAGCTCTCCCTTTTCATTTTTGTGATGAACAATTTGATTTTCTTCTTTCCTTTTTCTAATTAAATTAGCTAAAGGCTTATCTATTTTGTTGTTTTCTTCATAAAACCAACTCTTAGTTTTATTTATTAATTCAATAGTTTTCTTATTTTCAATTTTATTAATCTCCCCTTTTATTTTCAGAATTTCAAATTTGGGATTTAATTGAGGGTTTTTAATTTGTTCTTTTTCTAGCTTTTTAAATTGTAAGCCCAATTCACTGATCTTCTCTTTCTCTATTTTATGCAACTAAGCATCTAGAGATATAAAATTACCCCTTATAACAGCTTTGACTGTATCCCACAAATTTTGGTATGTTATCTCATTATTGTCATTCTCCTGGATGAAATTATTGATTGTGTCTATGATTTGCTGTTTCACCCATTCATTCTTTAGGATTAGATTATTTAATTTCTAATTAACTTTTGGTCTGTTTTCTCCTGGCCTTATATTGCATGTGATTTTTATTGCATCATGATATGAAAAAAATGCATACATTATTTCTACCTTTATGCATTTGATTTTGAGGTTTTTATGCCCTAACACATGGTCAGTTTTTGTATAGGTTCCATGAACCACTGAGAAAAAAGTAAACTCCCTACTGTCTCCATTCAATTTTCTCCAAAGATCTATCATACCTAACTTTTCTTACATTTTGTTTACCTCCTTAACTTCTTTCTTATTTATTTTGTGGTTTGATTTATCTAGTTCTGAAAGAGCTAGGTTGAGATCCCCAACTAATATAGTTTTGCTGTCTATTTCTTTTTGCAGCTCTCTTAATTTCTCCTCTAGGAATTTGGATGCTATACCACTTGATGCGTATATGTTTAGTATTGAGATTGCTTCATTATCTGTGGCACCCTTTAGTAAAATATAGTTTACTTCCTTATCTCTTTTAATTAGATCTATCTTTGCTTTTACTTGATCTGAGATCAGGATTGCTACCCCTGCTTTTTTTTTGTTGTTCACCTGAAAAATAATAGATTCTTCTCCAACCCTTTACTTTCTCTCTGTATGTATCTCTATGTTTTAGATGTGTTTCTTATAAACAACATATTGTAGGATTCTGGCTTTTAATCCAGTCTACTGTCTGCTTCCATTTTATGGGAGAGTTCATCCCATTCACATTCACAGTTAAAATAACTAATTCTGTATTTCCTGCCATCTTATTTACCCAAAGTTATGTTTTTCTCTTTCCTTTCCCCTTTCTCCCTTCCTCCCTCCCCAGTATTTTGCTTTTCATGACTACCTTCCTCTAACAGTCCTCCCCCCTTTAGAGCCACCTCCCCCTTTTTTTACACCTTTCCCCTAATTTTTCTATTTTCCCTTCTATTAGTCTTTCCCTTTCTTTTCCTCTTTTCCTTCCCTCTTCCCTATAAGGTGGAACAAGTTTCTCTGTGAAACTAAATATGTCTGATATTCCCTCTTAGAGTCCAATCTGATGAGAGTAGTATTGACACAATGCTCATCTCCCTCCTTTTCTTTCCCACAATTATATTAGGTTTTCTTTGCCTCCTTATGAGATTTTACCTTATTTTTACTTCCTTTTTTACCTTATTTTACCTCCTTTTTCCTCTTTTCCCAGTATGATCCCCTTTCTACCTCTAGTATCTTTTTCATATTACCAAAGTAAAATCAAATTATGCCCACATTCTTTAAGTATGCCCATAGTAGAAATATAGTTCTCAAGAGTTCTTTCCTTTTTATTTTTTTTTTTATGTTTTTCTTGAGTTCTGTGTTTGGAGGTCATTTTTTTTGTTCAGATCTAGTCTTTTCATTAGAAATAGGTGAAATTCACTTATATCATTAAATGTCCATCTTCTTCCCTGGAAAATAATGCTCATTCTAGCTGGATAGCTTATTCTTGGCTGTCATCTAAGTTCCTTTGCCTTTCAGAATATCAGATTCCAGGCCCTATGATCCTTTATGGTGCAAGCTGACAGATCCTGAGTGATTCTAATTATGGCTCCTTGGTATTTGAATTATTTTTTTCTAGTTGCTTGCAAATATCTTTTCCTTGGTGCAATAGTCCTGAAATTTAGCCATGATATTCCTTGGGGATTTAATTTTGGGGTCTCTTTCAGAAGGTGATCGGTGAATTCTTTCAATGGCTATTTTATCTTCTGATTCTAAAACATCAGGACAATTTTCTTTCATGATTTCCTGTAAGATAGTGTCTAGATTCTTTTTTTCATCATGGCTTTCAGGAAGTCCAATAATTCTTAGATTGTCTCTGTTAGATCTATTTTCCAGGTCAGTTGTTTTTCTTAGGAGATGTTTCATATTTTCTTCTATTTTTTCATTTTGTTTTTGTTTGATTGATTCTTGAAGTCTTATTGATTCATTCGCTTCCATTTGTTCAATTCTAATTTTTAAAGTATTATTTTCTTCAGTTACCTTTTTTAGTTCCTTTTGTAATTGGCCAATTTGTTATTGCATACTTTTTCCATTTCATCAGTTTTGTTTTTCAGTGAATTGGTGTCTTTTTCATATCTTTTTTTGTAGGGTATTATATCCTTCTTGCAATGATCTCATTTCATTTCCCCATTTTTCTTCTAACTCTCTTTTGAGATTCTTTATGCAATCTTCCAGGAAAGCCTTGTGAAATGGGAACCAGTTCATGTATCCCTTTCTGGTTTTCTCTGGAGTTGCTTTACCTTTAGGAACCTCAAGATCTAAGGTCTGTTCTTCTCTCTTTCCATGAAAGCTGTCTATGATGAGAGTTCTTTTTTTGTTTTTTTTATTCACTTTTTAAAGCTTGAAGTCTGTTCAAAGCAAAGGAGGAACAGCTGCTTTAATTTGCCCTGGGGCAGTTCTGCTGATTGACTTCCAGTGCTGGGCAATTGAGGCCAGGTCAGGGTTCTCAGTGGCTTACAATCTACCTTTTATAAAAAGCAGATCTACCAAAGCTCCTGCTTGCAACCAGGCCAGGCTTCCAAGGTGCTTAGAAACTTCCACACTCTGAGTCCCAGCCTGATTTCCTGCCCTGTCTGCCTTGCTTTCTGGGCTCGGCAAACTGTTCCCCTGCCTGTCTGAAACAGACCTGTTTTGAAGTTCTTCCAAGGTAACTTCTTGGAATGTGTTGTACTCCTAATATTTGGGGGTGCTTTGACTCAAAAATCAGTTTAGAGGCTTAATCTGCTATTGGTTTGAGAGAAAGTCAGAGGACATTGCAGAGAGCTGTGTCTGCACTTTGCCATCTGGGCTCTGCCCCATCCCCCAAGCCCTTAATCTAATTGGTGAAAGTGCCAAACCACATTCTTATTAAACAAAACCATTAGCAGTATTTCAAAAGGAGTATAGACAAGGATTAAATTTCAACCACCTGCTCTGAAAAACAGAAACACTGAGAGATCATCATCATCCTTCTTGTTCAGAAAAATTGTTATCCAACCATATCTCTGTAATCTGTATTTGTGAAGTCAATATTTTGAAACCGAGTTTAAGAACCTATATTTAGTCCTATTTATTTATTATTAAAATATATATTTAGTCTTAACAATTTCATATTAATAGAACTGTATTAATGTTTTAGTTTGACAAGATCTTTTTGGGACTCTGACTTTATCATCTAATATGTTAGCTATTCCTTCCAACTTTATAACATCTGCAGATCTGTTAAGCATTCAGCTATGACTTCCATATTAACAATAATAAAGTTAATGCAAAGCAAAATGCTGATCCTTGGGACATTCCACTAGAGACTCCCTTTCCAATTGACATTGAACTATTAATGATTACCTTTTAGGTTCAGCCAGTCAACCAATTTTAACTCCAAGAAACTTCACTAGTATGGTTTGGAGATAGTCTCTGATCTCCTTTTTTCTAATTCCCATTCCAACTTAAAAGTCAGATTGCAAGAGATGGCTGGCTACATCTTCCTCTCATAGTTCTAGGGCTAGTTCTGGGA
Source organism: Myrmecobius fasciatus (assembly GCA_023553655.1). Classification (NCBI taxonomy): domain Eukaryota; kingdom Metazoa; phylum Chordata; class Mammalia; order Dasyuromorphia; family Myrmecobiidae; genus Myrmecobius; species Myrmecobius fasciatus. Next base: position 108,920 of record JAJPUD010004564.1, on the reverse strand, counting down.
GTTCAGATGTATATTTCTAAAGTCATTAACTTGAGTTCTGAATATACTGTATTTCTCCCAATATTAATCTTCAGTTAATTATTATTTCCTGTATTATTGATTGACACAATGATTAATATCTTAATATCAATTTGATGCTAATTTGACATCATTATCAATTAATATTAATTGGCTTTTTAAAAAATTAATTGTCATTTACAAAGAAATATTTAATAAAGAGCCATGTAAAAATATCCCCTTAATTAAAAGATTTGATATCCTTTAGACCATTTAGTTCCTAATGGATAGTGGTCAAGGGGGATCAGATTTAAAGTGATTATTACAAAAATTTTACCCAATATGTTTACTTCTGAATTTGACATAGCTGTTGGATGAGTCTCTCCTTTTTCACAGGATGTGATGCTTCAGTGCTAGCTCCCACAAGTCATTCTTTGGGAGCTGTACTGGTATACTGGGATGGAAAACTCTAGTATGAATTCTTATCACTGGAGCTCTGTTCATCCAATCTTTTGAAGGGCCCTCCCCCCTCAAAAAAAAGAAGGAACAAACACAAATAGAAGGCAATTCCGTCCTAGACAAAAGATTGCCTAAGAGGTCATGTTCTTCTGGTTTCATGGTAGTTTCAGGTGAGAAAGAGCCAGCCCCCTCCCCAGTGCAGGAGTATACATACGGCTGTTCATCCTTCTAACTCAACTCCAGGTAGATACAGAAGTTGGCATCGTGGGATGTATAAACACTCATTTTGATCTTACCAACCAATCAAAAAGGCTCTTCTTCACCATACTGTAATCAGATAGAAAACAGACAGATGGTATTTAAGTTCTGAAATAGATGACTGGATTTTCACAGACTTACTAAATATGCATATGAGAAATTGCATTGTGTAGAACACAATGTACTTGTTCCTAAGGACTGAATTCTCCTTTGCCATTAACTATTATATAAGCCTATAACTATTTTTTTTTTCTATAAAATGATCATAAGAAACTTTATCAAATGCTTTGCCAAAATCTAGATGAATTATGATTATTATATGCTCTTGATTTACCAATTTAGCAATTGTTTAAAAATGAGGTTAGTCTATCCTGATATGTTCTTGTTGAAGCCATACTCAATCTTTGTAATTACTTTTTTCTTTTCTAGAATTTCCCTAATCAGCTATTTTATATATTTATACATTTTCATTTTACATAAATTTTTTTCTCAAAAATTGAAAGTCAAGTTTATTGGCCTATAGTTGCATAGTTCCTTCTTTTTTCTTTGAAACTTAGGACATGATACAAGAATGTTTGGGGCAGACCTTTTTGTAGTGGCTGGAAACTGGAAACTGAATGGATGCCCATAAATTGCAGAATGGCTGAATAAATTATGGTATATGAATGTTATGAAATATTATTGTTCTGTAAGAAACTACCAGCAGGATGATTTCAGAGAGGCCTGGAGAGACTTGCATGAACTGATGCTGAGCAAAACAAGCAGAACCAGGAGATCATTATACACAGCAACAACATTACTATATGATGATCAATTTTAATGGACATGGCTCTCTTCAACAATGAAATGCTTCAAACCAGTTCCAATTGTTCAGTAAAGAAGGCCATATACACCCAGAGAGAGGGACATGAGATATGGACTACAACATATCAGTTTCATGCTCTATATTGATGATTGCTTGCATTGGGTTTCCTTTATCAGATCTTTTTTGTTCATGTAGATACGATTGTTCTAGCACAGCAAGATAAGTATGGAAACATGTATACATATATTCGACTTGTCAAATATTTTAATATAATTAACATGTAGTAGACTTCCTGCAATCTAGTGGAGGGAAGGGGAATAGAGGGGAAAATTTGTAACAGAAAGCTTTGTAATGGTCAATGTTGAAGAACTACCCATACATATGTTATGCAAATAAAAAGGTTTAAAAAAAAAAAGAAAGAAACTTAGGACTTGAGTGTGTACCTTTCTTTAGTCTTGAAGTATCTCTCTCATTCCCCAAGTTCTTTCAGATATCATTGATGGTGGCTCAACAATCATAGTTGCCAGCGCTTTCCAGATTCAGTGATGTAATTTATCCGACTTTAGTTTGACCTTATTGAAGGCAGTTGGGTCCTCTCTTCTTATCATTTTAATTATCTTGGTCTCACTTCTTACTGGTCACTTTTGTTTTGTTTTATCTTTTAGCCCAGTTGTCTTTCTTATTGGTAGAGCAAGGAGACTAGAGTAGAAAATTCTTTGATTCTATTATCAGTTACTATAATTTTATCTTCCCTAGGCAATGATCTACTACTTCTTTGAATGTCCTGTTTCTCCAAAATAGTTTAAAAAATAAGCAAAAATCCCCCTCTTTTTGTTATTCTCTTGACATCCCATTACTTCTTTTCCCTAATTTCCATTGGAGTCGTTTATAGACCACCCCTGGATTCCAAACATGTATTTTGGTGCCTTTAAAAAGATAGAACACTAGGCCCAGAGTCAGGAAAACCTATGTTCAAATCCAGTATTACATTCTTGTTAGCTGAGTGGTTTTTGGTAAGTCATTTCACCTCAGTATGCCTCAGTTTCCTGAGTAAAATTGGAGTAATAGCAACATCTATATCATAGAGGTATTGTAGGGATCAAATGAGATAATTAAGGTACTTAGAACAATGTCTGTCACATAGTGGATGCTGTATATATGCTAGCTATTTATGATTATTGTTATAATTATTACACTATGTTAGGAGAAGGAGGGAGGGAACAGGCATTTATCAGCCATCTACTATGTTTCAGGAACATTTAACTATTGGTTCTCTAAATATGGTAACTATAATCAATAAGTTGGTAGTATTTGAATTATATCTAAATTGATTATCAGAAGATACAACAAACCTTCCACTAAACAAAAGAATATAGGGTCATAGATTTAAAGCTAAAACAGGTCTTAAACTTCATTATGCCCAACAATCTAATTTTATAGTTAAGGAAACTGAGGCATGGAGAGTTTAAATGAGTTGCTAGGGTCACATAGATAGGGTTTGAAGCAAGATAATGCCAAAAGCAATAATAGTCATTTATAATAGTATTTATCTTGCACTTTAAGGTTTGTAAAATGCTTTACATATGCTATTTTGTTTGATTCTCACAACAACCCTGAGAGAGAGTAGTTATTATTATTCTTCATTTGACAAAGGAGGAAATTGAGACCAAGAAAAGGTAACATAATTAGTGTGTGAGTCAAATATTTGAGCTCAGGTATTCCTGACTCCAAACCTATCACTCTAGTCATCCATTTTGTCACCTAGTTGCCTGTATCTAGCTTAGATATCTAGCTCAGAGTCTAAATTATTCATTATAAGCACTTTGGTCCCAAGAGTAACTCAGATTTTTCTTGGAGAAGTGAATAAAGGACTGAAGACTATGACTTCATTGTCATGCAACATCCATTTCCTGGTACACTTGGTCAATCTCACCTCACAGTGTTCATGAAGAACATGTCAACAAATCAACATGGAAAAAATTGTGACTTTTGTGCCAAGCTCAGTTACCAAAGATGGAAAATAAAAGAACAAATACTATGAATAACATGATAAATTCCGACTATGTTAATATATTTGATAACATCTGGACACTTAAGGGCATCAAAGTGTCTAAAACTTGTAGGCTACTCAAAAATGACACAATTTTACATCACAAATATTTTCTTCAAAAAGATCCTAGAAGGCACTATATATAAAAGGCATCAAGAAACTGCACAAAAAGTGAAATTGAGTCTATCTTAATAGCCAGAAAACACCTGATTGCTGATGCAGGAATTATTTCAGAATCTTCTGTCTGTGTGCAGTCAACTCAGCAATTGGCTAGAGCAAAGGTCAAAATCAATACTAAATTACAAGGATAAAGATGAACAAGAGACACTGTGTGTGATCATAACAATTATAATAAAACTGGCTTAAACCATTTCGACTCTAGCAAATGGGAAATGGACATATAACAAAACATAAAACATAAAAACATAAAACATAATGTAAATTACCATACTGAAGAGACCCCAAAAGTCAAGTAACCAACTCAGTAAACTCTTGATCTCCTTACTCAGTGAAGAGACATATTAGCTAAGAGCAATGTTAGATTATTAGAACAAGCTTATATATGTATATATAAAAAAAACTATGGAAAATCAATTTGTCAGTAAGTGTTGATAAGTGCCTACTCTATTCTAAGTAATGGGAATATAAATTTAAAAATTAAAATAGTCCTTCCATTCATTGATACTATAAACTCTCCCCAAAACCTTCCTTTATAGAGGAGCCCAGAACTTTCTTCCAATACTTAATTTTCTATCAGAGATTCTGCTTGGTTTCAACTCTACAAACACCATACCCTTGTTCTGGGTACCACCTGATGTGTCTCCTTTTTTCAGCTTCCTTCTGTGTATTGTCTTTTCCTATTAGATTGTAGATTCCTTGAGGGCAGGAACTACCCTTTTTTTCCTTAGGTATATCTCCAGTGTCTAACACATCAATGACATTTAATAAATGTTTATTGAGTAATTGACATTCAAAGAGATTATTTTTATCAGACTGACAGAAAATTATGATCAGCATTGTCTTACAAAATAGTTGAGGGGACAATGTGTCTACAAAGAGCTTAGGGAGTAAAATAAGGCATAGCTAAATTATTCTGAGAGCTTTTATAAATTAATGTGGATTTACTTAGTGCATTTTCTACTATGATATATTTACATGGTGTTTCCTTCTATAGAATATAAACTTATTGAGTACTTGCTTGCTTGCTTAAGTTATTTTAATTGTGACCAATTCTTTCTGACACCATTTTGTTGTTGTTGTTGTTGTTGCTGTTTTTGGTAAAGATATGGGAAGGTTTACCATTTCCTTCTCCAGCTCATTTTACAGATGAAGAAACTGATGCCATCAGGGAGAAGTGACTTACCCAGGGTCACGTAGTCAATAAGTATCTGAGGCCAGATTTACACTCAGAAAATGAGTTATTTTAATTGCTAACCTAGTGCTCTATCCACTAAGCCATCTAGCTGCCCTTCTTGAGTACACAAACTACTTATTTTTATCTTTATCTTTCTGATATCTAGCAGTTCCTATAACACAATAGAAAATCAAAAAACACTTGTTGGGATGATTGACTGAACAAACATATGAAATGAAACAAATCTACCAATATTTCTATTGCAGTTTATTCTCAGGGATGAGAGTTGTAGCACTGCATTTGGATGCTCTCAATTTTTGATACATTGGGGAAGTATCAACATCAATCAAGAAGAGAAAGCATTAAACAATGGAAAGGTGTATTAAATTTGGAATTAGAGAACTTGGGATTGAAATCTAGCTCTGTCTATTATAATTCATGTGAAATTGTGATAGACACTGAACTTTTCTAGGCTTCAGTTTAACAATCCATAATACTATTATAAATACCCAAATTAACTAACAAAAGACATATGAAAGAAAATACTGTGTCCAGAGAAAAAACTGATAAATATAAGTATGTGTAGAATAGTTTATGTATGTATGCATTATATTAAAATTAAAATAAAATCAAATTTATTTTTATTTATTTAATTTGATTTATTAATTAATCAAAATTAATGAGATTATTAGCTTGCAAAATGATAATGAAATAATTTGATTAATCAAAATTTGTTAAATAAAATAAATGAAGTAAAATAAATTATGATGAAAATAGTTAGGTATGGGTTGGACTAGACAACCTTCTTTGGTTCTTTTCAGCTTTACATCTATGATTCTAGAATAGAGTCAGAAAGAATAACTGGATCCAATCAACCAAATACAGTAGAAAATTATACCAGAGATAACACAACATGAAAAGAACTCAAGAATTTATTTTCCTTTTTCTTTCTTTTTTTTGGAAGGCATTTGGGGTTAAGTGACTTACCCAGGATCAGACAGCTAGTATTAAGTGTCTGAGGACAGATCTGAACTCAGGTCCTCCTAACTCCAGGACTGGGACTCTATCCACTATGCCATCTAGCTGCCCCCCGGGAATTGATTGTCAAGATATCTCAAAGAGGGGAAGATTCTGAAAGAACAGAAAAATCTATGGATGATGTCATTCTTTAAAAAAGCAACTGAAATAATATCAGAAACTAGTGACACATAAGCCTATCTTCTTACTTCTATAAAAAAGTTTCATCAGAATAGTCCATGAATCCATTGGGACATCCTTGATGAAAATATGCAAAAGGAATTGATTAAAATTTGAAGGTAGCAGAACACATCTTCAGTTATGGAACTGATCAAGAAGCATATGTAATAAACTCTTCTGCCATGTGTATTACTTGTTAATTATGCATTCAACATGGCAAAGTGATTAGAGAACTAGATTAGAGAGTCAGGAAGATCTGCATTCAAGTATGGCCTCTGGTACATATTGACTATGTAACCTTAGGAAAAAGGTTTAACCTCTTAATGTTCTAGGCAACTTTCTAGCACTCCAAGTTGGAAAGAGGATCTTTTCTTCCACTGGTAGAAGTTGTTTCCTCTTTTGCGAATTCTCTATGCTAATGAAATCACAGACCCACTTCTTGTTCCTTATTCCTTATATAGGTAATTAATGAGCAAAGTAGGCAAAATTGGGTGATCAAGGAAATACTCTTGGCTGTGAAGGCATGACTTTTATTTTGTCTCTCTCCATTGAGGGAAATTTTTTGTCTTTTGAATTCAGTTTCAAAAGTGAAAGCGAGCTTTTGCAAAACACCTTCTCAGTCCACTATCTTCACTGGCTAATTATTCCCTTTGTGGTTTATTTCTAGGAGTAACTAAATCCTAGATTCATAATTCAGATTTTCAAAGTCTAGCAGTGATTTCCCACTTAATTATAATTGATAGCATTTATCTAGCACTTAATGTTTGAAAATAGATATGTCATCTCAAGTAATCTTCATAATAACATTGGGAAGTATGTATATCATTTTCCCCATTTTACAAAAGAGGAAACTGAGGCAGTTTCAATGAATTGCCCAGGTTATATAGCTAATAAATCTGAGGCAGGATTCAAACTCCAGTTTCCCTTCTCTAAGATTAGCACCTTAACCATTATACCACCATATTTGTCCTAATAATTCTTAGATTAGCTTCTGCTGACAAAAATCTCTTTTTTGGGGGATCTAACACACATACAGAGCTTAGCATTTCTGCTGCCCCAAAACGGTTTATGACATCTAAATTGAAAGCAACAGTTAAAAAAATAAAAATAAACAACAAAAATGTTCACATGCTGTGTAAACAGGAAGAGGAGAAAATAGCTTTGCTAGGAAGTAGAAGATGACTCTATCTCTTGACACTTTGTAGCTATAAAATCCTGAGGCTGATGTTTTGCTCACTTCAGATTTTCTGATAGACTCTTTCATAGTTTGTCTCTCAGCAAGCTGCTTGCTCCTATGGTGCCATCAAATTCCTTCTTCATGCTTACTCAATTTTTCCCTTTTCTTGCTTGGGACTATCAACTCCCTCTCTCAAGTCTCTCTCTGTTCCATAGACAGGCTATAATTATAAACAAACAAACAAACAAACAAAAACCAAAGCACAAAATCTACCAAAAAAACCCATCCCATTAAAAAAAAACAACCAAGCAATCAAACAAAACCAAATACAACTCACAGAGCAAAATAACTCCCTTCTAGCAAGTTATCTCCTGTATATGCAAAAATGCATAGGATTCCATGATAGAAACAACTTGAGAGATAATTTTGTTAAACTACCCACTGAGTGATAACAATAATTGGAACATTAGACAAGGAGATTTATGTTCATTACTATCCAAGTAGATGAGAGATTTCTCATTAATTGTTTAGATTGTCTAGCTACTTTTGTTTAGTTTCCTTGTGTTTCTTTTATCAAACCCCAGAATGCTACAAAGCTTCCTTGATAAGATCCTCAATCAAACTCAATAGAAAGGAAAAGCAGATGGGAACTCATGAATTGTTCAGATTATTGAGTGTTCATTAGTTCACATATCTTGGATAGGTGTTGTACATACAGACAATGAGTGAGACCCAGAACAAAAGGAAGTAATAAACTTAGATCACATTTGGAAAAATTTGCAGCATTTCCAATGATTCCAAGTAATCAGCCAATAAATTCTTATTAAAAATGTAAGTGCCAGAAACTGCACCAAATACTCAGGATACAAAGAAATGCAAAAGACAGTCCTTGCTCTCAAGTTCACAGTTAAATTACTTGCAAGTAGTTCCTTAATATAGAATACCGTCTTTTACTTAAAAAAATTAATTGATATTTTTGGTTTTATATATTTTTATTTTATATATTATATATTTTACTTATATTTCTTAATATTTCCCACTTCCCCTCCTATATAATAAAATCTAGCTTAGCCAAACTAAAATATTTATTGACTACATGTAACAAAATGTAATGATCCACACTTTTAGAAGTATACTCTTATGGTTCTTATCAGGACCAAGCTCTTTGTATTGGACTATCCCCCAAATTTTTTGTTTTGAAATTATGTGGTATTTACTTGTCTATGCACATCTTGTAAACTAGTGTCCCTCAACCTCTAGTAAAATGTAAGCTAACTGAGAGCTGAGCCTATGCTATTTTTACCTGTTTTTCAGTTCTTAGAAAAGTTCCCAGCATATAAGAAGTACCTAATGAATGTGTGAGCTGAATGTAATGAGATAAAAATTAATCAAATTGAATTAAATAAAATTCTAATTCCAAAAAGACTGGGTGGTCCCTAAAATGATGATGATAGCATTTCTATTGAGCTTTAAAATTTACGAAGCACTTTACATATATCATTTCATTTGAACTTCACAATGCCCTGGATAGATAGGTAACATTGTTATTCTCATTTTAGTGAAGAGGAAACTGAGGCAAGCAGAAGTTATGTGACTTGTTCAGATTCATATAGCTAGTAAGCATCTAAGGCAGGATTTTAATTCAGGTCTTCAAGTTTAACCCTCTAGCCATTGTACCACCTGACTATCACAAACTGTCCTTGATGAGAACAGGTAAGAAGTAAGGGTTCAACTCTCCTTGGGGAGGTCATGTGATATCCACCCCAGTGGATGGCCAAATCCCAGCTCTTTCACTCTGCCTGTATGCGCCTAACCCCTCTGGAATTCAGTGTCCTTATCTGTAAAATGAGAGGATGGGATCAGATGGCCTCTGGAGTCTCTACTAGCTCAAAAATTCTTATTCCATTTTAAGGATTGGATCAAAACCACCATCTTTAGCCTTGATACTTTTACTAGGTAAAACATATTTTAATAAATCAAGGCTTATAGGATTTAGACTAAGTGCTAAAAAGGCTTTGACCTGGAATCAAAGTCCAGAAAATGTAACCATTCCTCAGACATCATCTATAAATTATCAAGAAAGTTGAGAAGAGATTCGTTACCTGAATTTGGAGTCAGCATGATTTTCCAGCACATCTCTGAAGAGGAACTTCCTGAGGGGAAAGGATGAAGAAGGTGAGATCCTAGCATCAACTTTGATCCAATTTCCTTCCTCCCTCTCTTTATCTAGAAAAGACCATTTCCAGATTTGAAGGATCTAGAGCAGGGCTTCTTAAACTTTTCCCCCTTGATTCCCTTTTGCCTGAGAAATTTTTACTTGACATCAAGAGTATAGGCTTATAAAATAGTTATACAAATCAAACATTTACTTATAATATTGATAATTTTGTGACTCCAACATTCAGTTATAAGACCCCATATGAGGTCAAGAATCACAGTGTAAAAAGCTGAAAAGATGCTGGACCATCTGCTTATTAATTTCCCAGTGATATCATCTGGCAGCAGTACTTCAAAAGCCAACAATAGATAAATATAGATTTTTCCATGCTTAAAGGAAAGAATGAGAGAAAAGGACTTTTGGCAGTTAGGATTTGTGAGTTACCTCTCTACCATATATGTGCTCTAAACTTGAGCCCATCTTTCCCAGGGTTCTGTGATTTCTTGAGGGAGAATGCATCTTCACAGAATTTGGAAGTGGAGAATATTTGTACAAACTGTTTTGCTATTGTTGCTATTGTTCATCCTTGTGTTTTGAAGAAGACCAATGGCATCATGGGTGATATCTTGACTTGCATGTGAATTGGATTTAAGCCATACAGAGTTGTACAAAGTCATCAGCCTCACTTTTGCTTCCAGAGTCATTGAAGTCTCATGGCAGTACAAAAAGTCACAATGACTGATGATGGCCCCACATACAGTGGATAATTGTAGTATCTTCCATGTCTGACAGAGTCCAAAGCTCTCCATAGTGTTTGCTTCAGCTGCCTTCATAGCCATTGGAACAACTTTTTCTAATTCACCCAAATATTCATATATTTGGGGTAGACAAGCCCCTAAGGCACTTCTAGTTTGAGGCTTGTATATAACCCTTAATCTTGTTTAACCCTTCTGTCAAGAAAGTTTATTGGGGTGTGGCCACTGTGCATGTTATATCTTCTTGGAGCCACAAATGAGAATTGAGGGAGAGGAGGACACCAAAGATAAATAGCTCTGAAAATAGCTCAGCAAGCCATCATATCAGAAATGCTAAGCCCTCCCTCAGTACTCCATATACCCCTGTTCCTCAGAATTTTTGACGTACAGCTTTGAAGTCTGGAACAAATATATCCAGGATTTTTGTTTTCCCTTTGGTTTTATTTATTTCAGAACATCAATGAATCATTGAGCTCAGTGGTGTGGGTCTTTTCCCAGCACAGCTCTCAACATATCCACTGGGATTCTTATTTATGTTTTTACTAAATCTTAGGAGGTTCAACACGCTGAATACCTTCTTCTGGTCATTTTAATCCTCCCAAAATAACAGAACAGACGTCAGAAAACAGGCTGTTCCTCTCCTCCTATTACAAGACTGGCCCTCTTTTTTTCTAGCTCTAAATGTATGATCCTAGATCCTTTCTGCAAATTCTTATCCATAATTCATGCTAGGTAATATGATTCTGTCTGCTTACACCCACTGCACTTCTTTCTATTGTCCTTTGGATCACCTGCAGTCTTGATTGCACTGACGTATTTTGCCATGATTTACAATCATCCCTGAGAGTAGATTGGTGCTAGAAAAATATGTTTCCATTCTGGAAAGCAACTTGGAATTAGGCTTAAACAAGTGGTTAAAATGTCTCAGGCCTTTAAGACAAAGATCCTACTGCTAGACACCTACCCTAAGGAAGCTAAAGACAGCAAAGGTTTCATGTACCTTTTCGTGGTAGAAAAGGAAAAGGGAAATTCCTATCAAATGGCTATAGAAGACCTGGGTTCAAAGTCTGCCTTTACCACTTACTACCTGTGTCCCTTAGGACAATTCCCTTTTCCTCTCTTGATTTCAATTTCCTTATCTATAAAATGAGTTGTTGGGCTAATTTCTTTTCTTTTTTTTTCTTTTTTTCTTTTCTTTTTTTTTTTTTTTTTGGTATGGGCTAATTTCTAATGTCACTTCTTGTATACTTAGAATATGAGTTTAACCTTAAAGAAATCAGGGATTCAAAGAAATATAAGTGAAAAGGAGAATATCCCAATCATAGCCTGTACCCAGACACTAAAAAAGGAGGTGCAAGGCATGTGGAGCTTGGGGAACAGAGATGGGAGCCATTTGGCCAGAACAGAGAATGTGTGAAAGGGAATAAGGTGAATTAGGGTGGGAAAAGTGGGCTGGAGTCAGACTTTAAACGTCACCTAAAGGAGTTGGTGTTTTATCAGATAGCCCACAAGGAGCCAGTGAATATTTTGGAGGGGAGGAGTGACATGTTCAGATTTTTTTGGGGGGCACATTAATTTGGCAGCTCTGCTGCTTTGTTTCTATCCTCTGTGGCTTGTATCTGAGATGACTGACTACTTTCTAAGGATAATCTTAGTAGATTTTCAATCTAAAATAGATCTTTCCACTTCTTTACTATCTACTTGAAAAATAGAAGGGGACAGTGAAAGATAGACCAAATTATCTCAAAGAATGAATGTGTATTTAACTTCCCCAAATATTTCTCCAAAGGAAAAAACAATATTCTTCAATTGAGATGTGTTCTTTTTAGCAATACTCTAAAGGGAGTCAAAATATTAATGACAATGGGAGGGAGGACTTTATGTATCACTTGTCTTTCACTGATTGGCATCCCCATGTCTCTTTTAAGACACTTCAAGGTTCTGCATCCTGAACATATGTGGTTATCCTACTTGGAGCCCTGGGGTGTCACAGGAGAGTATTTCTGGCTCCCTCAGTCTTTCTCACTATAAGGAATATTTTTATGGAATCCTAGATCCAAGAGTTGGAAGAGCTTTTAGATATCAACTTGTGTAGGGTTTCTTAAACTTTTTCTGCTTGTGAACCCTTTTCATCTGAGAAACGTTTACATAGCCTTAGCTATATGAAATAGGTATACAATCCAATGTTTGCTGATAATAAATCATAATTTCCTAATTCAGTTAAGAGACACCATATATGGTTAAGAACTACAGTTTAAGAAGCTTTAATCTAGTCTAACCCCTTAACTTTACTCATGAAAAAACTGAGACCCATATAGGTTCAATGACCAACAAGTTCATGCAATTAGTAAGCAAGCAATCAACCAATAAGCAATTATTAGGCACTTACTATATTCCAGGTTTGTCCTTCATGCTGGAAGAGGAACAGTGACATCATAGGTCCTTGCTGGTGAATTAGATTGTGAGTTGCACAAAGTCTCAGCCTCATGCTCTCTCCCTGAGTCATTGAAGTTCAATGCCAGGAAAAAGGTCAAGATGACAGACAATGGCTCCAGATGTAGTAGATGACTCAGCATCATTGATGCCTGCTCTATAATTCTTGATTCAGATGCCTTCATGGCAGTACTTGGTAATAGGGAGCTACTGGAGTTTCTTGAGCAGGGGAATGGCACAGTCCAATCTGGTCTTTAGGACTTTCAAAATGAGATTTGAATCTTTGTCCTCAGACTCCAAACTCACCATTCTTTTCCTTGTTCACCACTCACTCACATTTAGACCATGAGGCTTTGCAGGGCACCGGTCTGAGACACAAAACAGAAGTGACTGCATTAGAAAAGAACAAGATAGTGGTTTGCTAAGTAATGCGTCTTTATGTATCCACAAGGTAGATCTACATCGCCCAGAGTGCTGGGATAATATCACCCGAGGGGACCTTAAAGGCAATCCCAGCCTGGGGCTGTCTGGCAGCCAGAGCTTGGTGTATGAGCTCAAGGGATCTTGTTTCCTTTGCCTGTCAGAAGTTTGCTATCTCTACCAACAGTCTTATAATGTACAACATGATTCTGGGGCCTACTCTGAGTTATTATTGCCAGGCCAATACTTCTTGCATTCATCTTTTATAGTTGGAATTATTAGAGAAAATGGCTTTGCTGGGCATGCTTATAATTAAATTTATGAAGAATGGAAGCTCTAAAGCATCACCCACAGGAAGAGAATTTGTTCTTTAGACATTAAGAGTTGCTTAGCTTTGGTATTATTTCTAATGTAGCTGAACTAGGACTGAATGCAGATCATCATCCTACTGGGAGGGGGCCTTTGGGACTTGTTTGCACAAGTGATGTGGGACAGATATAAGCTCCTATATGTACCCACATGTATGCCAGAGTCTGAAGCCTACTTTTGTACTCACAAAAAGACACAGATTTAAGTTCTTGCTTGTACACACAGTGTTCATGGAGATAAGCTCATGTTTGCACAGATAGCAAATTAGGATGATAAATCACATTTTGTAGTGTAATTGTTTTTAGGCATGTTCAGCTCTGTGATCTTATAGTTTTCTTGGCAGAGACACTGGAGTGGTTTACCATTTCTTTCTCCACCTCCTCTTACAGATGAGGAAACAGAGGCAAAATGGGTAAAATGACTTGCCCAGGATTATTCAGCTAGTATTTATCTGAAACCAGATTTGAACTCAGGAAGATGAGTCTTCATGACTCCAGGCTTGGTATTCTAATCAACTATGGAGCTACCTATCTATTCTATAAGGTAGATGTTATCATTATTCCTATTTTAAAATTTTAAAATTGAGACTAAGAGAGATTGTCAGTTTCCTGAAACCACACCTACTTAGTATGTGGCAGGATTTGAACTCAGGTCTTTCTGATTTCAATTTTAGTACTCTATACACCAAAGCACTAGCTACTTCTATCACATTGATATTTTTCCTAAAATATTGTGTCCCTAATTGAATTCTATTGGACTATTCTCAAGGACCCTGAAAGTATTTTACATACAAAGAAACTAAGCCTAAGATTTTGGTAAGAATAGCTATAGTTCAAAAAAACAAAAAAAGAATAATGATAGTTTACATTTCTAAAACACTTAAAAGTTTATAACCTGTTTTCCTCACATTGTATTAGGTAGTACTAATAGTATTGTCTTCCTTATTTCATAGATAAAAAGACTACAGTGAAGTGATATACTTAAGGTCATACAAATAAGTTTGTAGAATCACAGATCTAGAACAAGAATTTACAATTCCTTCTTATTATAAAAGGGGGAAATTGAGGCCCAGATAAATAATTTGCCTTAAATCATGTGAATAGTGAAACAAGATTTGAACTTAGAACCTTCGACTCCACACCAATAATCCTTCCAGTATATCAAATGTCTGGAACTTGTATTCTAATGGGAAAAGACAAAACCTGAATGAAGGCTGGAAGTCACTAGGAGAGGGAGAGCTCAACAAGGAGACTTCTGGGAAGTGAAGTCCCAGGCAAAGATTCATCCATTAGAGACTGTCATCGAGTAGGTTCATGTCAAGGAGGCTACTGGGAAGTGGACAGCAAGATTGGGATTCCATTAGAGATGATTAAAAGGACAATTGACCATCAGTGAAGCTCCACCTACTGGCCTAACTTTTTGTGGGGTTCACAGGAGAACATTTGAGAAAAAACTTTGAAGTGGGTAGAGCACTCCACAAGTACAAGATGTTTTTATTGTGAAGTGAACAAAAGGAATTATTAACAGTGAATGAGGGGATTTGTTTTTATTAACAAGTTCTGAACAAGATTTCCTAGGAAGTAGCAAGAGTAATATGCAAGCTTTAGAACAAAATTTGGTGTGAATAAAGTCAATTCATCATACTTGGGCCACCTTCGAATCTTAGTTTATTTGTTACCTGGGTTTTGGAAACTGGATTGCTTTTATTTTCCACAATGTAGTTCTGGCCTCACTATCCCTCCTACCTTCCCCCTCCTCCTCATGCCCCACCCCCAAACCCATCCCACTTTCCCATTGGTGACCCTTTTAAAAAAAATTGTATTTGATGCCTTTGGCTTTGATACCATTATCCCTTTTGAATACACTGTCCTGTTGAATCCCCCCAAACCTTCTCAATCTTTCCTTGATACAAAAAGAAAACATTTAGGTAAAAACAATGAGTAAAGTGACTGCATCTGGCAAAATAAGAAGCATTTTGTCCTTTTGGTGCCCCATTTCTCTGTCAAAAGGATCTTAGAGTAAGGATGGGGGAGCATTTGAATCAATCAACAAATCATTTAAAGTAGAATCAAAGTTCTCTGATCCCAATAGCTTTATTTTAGTGAGAACATGTCTATTGAATTAATCAATCAACAGCATAAAATTAATATACAATCCATCATGTCTTTGAGGGTTCTATAAAATGCTGAGAATTTGAAAATATTCCAGTATCTAGGACCATAGAAGAGCAAGCAGTTAAGAGTCCAGTCCCTGAGGAGGAATTGCTTGAAGCAAAGAATAATAAGAGCTTGTCTTACCCCACCTCCTTAACTTTAGGAAAACCTTGTCAGTTTTGGAAGATCAGGGGATCTGAACTTCTTATCAGTATCCTAACATTGGGACAGCAGAGGCTGGCAGAAGTCTCTGCAGCAGCAACTGAGGACAAAGTAGATACACCAATGAAAGGCAGTTTTTAAGACTATACAAAGACACCACCAGAAAGCAGCACCATATCTAATTGGTATGTCTTGAAGACTCTAGAAAATATGATTCATAAACCTTTCTCACATATGTTCTAACCTTGAACTCACTTTCCCTTGGAGTCTGAATGTACTTGTGGGAGAATATATCCCAGACTTTGGTTTTTTGATATGTGGGGAGAATATTTTATACCAACTGTTTTTTCTATACCATTTTAGTAATTTTCTCTTTCTAAAAACCATTTAAGTCTGGCAGACTAGTGGATATTAATTTATAATCAATGGGAGAATAACATTAATGAGGGCTTCTGAGTTATATAGCATTAAAAACACACCTAGAATGCAGAAGAGAGACATAACCAGCCTTCCTTTAGAACAAAAGTGGGGAACCTTTTTGTCTGCCAAGGGCCATTTGGATATTTATAATTCTCAGGCCATATCAAATTATCATCTTAAGAATTAGTCTGCTATATTTGGTTAAACATGCAATTAACATATAATGTGATGGCTAGAACTATGGTTGCTTTAGCAGGAACAAACTAAATGATTCCTCAGACTTTATAAGGCCCATGGATTGGATGTTTCCCACTCCTGCTTTCGGACTTTAATTGGTTAACGCAAATAAGAATTGGGACAGTAGCTTTAGGACATATGCTACAATAAATAAATTTAGAACCGAAAGGTACCTTAGAGATCATACAGTCCCATCATAGTTTATAGATCAGAAAGGTGAGGCCTATAAAAATAAACGCTTGCTCAAGGTTTTCTAAATGATAATGGATGGAATCAGGATTTGAACCTAACTCTCCCAACTATAAACCTTTTTCAGAAGAACTAGCTTTGTCCATTACTCCATATCAAGCAAAGCCAGAGAGAGAAGTTATTGCTCCCCAAAGACACATCCCCAATATCCCTAATTGAAGTCCTAGGAAAGCTGGATTTACCATATAGTACTGTATAATGACCCATTATTTTTAGTTTTGTGGGGGATAAAATCATCCCATCTACAATAAAAGAAACTGAGGCAGAACTTTTAGCCAATGACACTTTATTAAAGGGTCTATGGGCCCATCCAAAGAAATGGACCTCAGATCTTCCTCATGATCTGAGATGCTTCTTTCTTCCAGGGTCCTATTTTTATAGGGCTAAATGACCAGTCATTAAACAACAACTATGCCAAATACAGAATAATTTCATTGATTGACATATGACACATAAGCTGAAATAAGCAAAATAATATATCAGCAAGGTCATAAGTTGGATGAAGCTAGGAATATCTCCACATGAGATGGACAGGCCTCTCCTTCAGTTAAGCAGAAGGAAATGGTACAAGATATCATTGTCAGTAACCAAAGTGGTCATAAGATGGTCACCTCCTTCTACTGGAAAGAGATTGATCCAGAGATACAAAAATATTTTGGGTGACTTTCCATGTAGTTGAGTTGCCTCTGCCATGCTGGACTTGGTCACCATGACAAGTAAAAAGGTGGAAGGCCTTTAGTTAATTTCCTATAATTAAACAAGTGAATTAAGAATGTGTAGCTCAGAGCTCTGGAGTCTTATATATAATTCTACCAAATTGATTAAAACTAATTGGGATATAGACTTGGTATGGAAAATGCCTTCTGCATCCAGAGAGAAAATGATGGAAACTGAATGTGAATCGAAGCATAGTATTTTCAGCTTTGTTTATTTTTTTTTTCATGGCTTTTTCCCTTTGGGTCTAATGTTTCTTGAACAACATGACAAAATGGAAATACGTTTAAAAGGATTGCACGTATTTAATAAAAAAAACTGATTGGAATAGAGAAGGGATCCAAATGAATTATTTTTCACAGTTTAGCTGATAATTTTGGGTTGATACTGGGACTTGAATGAAGGAATGACATATGAATGCTTACATGAGGTAGGAAAAACAGTCATAAAGTTACCATGAAAAGGCTTGAATATGCCAGACTGGAAAGAAGGATCTTGTGTGGAATGGAAAGGATGTAGGAGCTAAGCCTTTTGGGGTTGTGTTTGGTAAGAAGGGGATCAGAGGGGCAGCTAGGTGGCACAGTGGATAGAGCACCAGCCCTGAGGTCAGGAGGACTTGAGTTCAAATTTGATCTCAGACACTTAACATTTTCTAGCTGTGTGACCCTGGGCAAGTCACTTAATCCCAATTGCCTCAGCAAAAAGAAAAAAAAAGGGCACCAGAGACTCATCAACATGCTCAGCATCCTCTCTATGCTTCTTCTTTCCTGTAGTTGGGAAGACTGGTAAACAAATAAGTATGCTCTGTGGCTAACTTGACTGGCCAAAACCCCAGATTCCTAACCTCAGATACATACTTGACTTTCTCTTCTTTTACTCCATTTATTCCACTGAGTTGCCAAATCTATGGATTCTATTTCCATAACACACAGAGTGTGAAAAGTCCTAGATTTATGTCAGAAGTCATGGATTTGTATTCCAGCTCTTCTACTTAATTTCATTGTGATTTTGGATTTGAGAGATGGGTATGATATTTACATATACTTAAAGTCCCCAAAGCTGGTCTAATGGAGTGATGGGTACTAGTTCTGGAACAAGCGGAGTAGGATTCAAATCCTACCTCTCTCTCTTACCACCCAGATGATCTTCATAATCATTAATGGCCTCTATTTTCTCATCTGTAAAATGAGGGCAGTTGGATTAGATTGCTTCTTTGGTTTCTTTTAGCTTGAGATCTAAGTGCCATCACCTCCTTGAAATTTAGCTTCCTTATCTGTAAAAGAAAGGGGGTAGACTTGCCAATATTTGTGCTTTTTTTAGATTTTAAATCTTGTGATCTCCTAACAAGAACCCTATAGCATGAGCAGGCCTAGAGGGAGTGCAGCATCTATAGCAATATGATCTCAGATCCATTGTAACATCATTGCATGAACATTTCTAACATAACATCAGCTTCTTTCTTTTCATTCACAAGACCATTCTTCTATTGGACAGTCATCCTTTCTAGTCTAGAGTACTGCAGGAGTCTCCTAATTGGTCACCTTTTCTGATTTCCTCTGCCATTCTGATGCTAGGATATTTTAAGGGTAAAAGAATTACTAAGAAGTCAGTGTCTGATTGGAATTTTGAGTGACCCAATCCTCTTGATACTGTTTATCTGCCACCCTCAATTTGATTCAAAACCACTGGGCAACTGGGTGCCATGGTGATGGATGCCATGATAACCCACATTCTGAACACTGGACCAGGTGGGAATTAAAATGTTTAGGATTAATTTTGTTAAATAATCTTTCTTATGATTGAAAGTCTAAAACCATTTTATTTTGAATTCCCAATGCCTGCAAGGATGCAGGACCAGTTATTACAGAACAATGGTTAATCCACTGGGGAGGGAAGACATCAGTACACATGGAGATTACATTGAGAAGCCTCCAAGTCTTCGATGTTTCTCAGTGCTCACAGTGGAGCATACAATCAATCACTTTCCAACTTCCCAGGATGCAGTGCTGAGGGAGTGACAAAAGACTTAAGACTTCAAATAGGTCTTTAGAAGTTTCAACTGAGTTCAATTTGTTAAGTATTTACTGAGAACTGTCTGTGTGTCAAGCTGTAGTATGAAGAAAAATGTGACCCTCAGTGGGCAGTCTGTGTATGTAGAGATGTATAAGACAAGGGAACTACTTTTAAGGGATCCATGGTCTAGTTGGTGGAGGCAAGACATATATAGGAGAAGTTAAATAATACCGCAAGGGAAGCTCAGATTCATAGCCCCAGGAAGACTGTAGTAAGTCAGTGCCATGAAAGATTAGAGGGGAGAAAAGTTACTGCTAAAGGATTTCATATAGGCTTATGGTCATAGATCTAGAGCTAGAAAGGAATTCATTTAATTACTGATGAAGAAACTGAGGACTAGGGAAGGTAAATAACTTGCCCAAAGTCACACAAGTAATAAGCATCAAAGCTAAAATTGGGACCTTTGTTTTCTGGCTCCAAAGCCAATGTTCTTTCCCCTGAAACATATGACCTCCCATATTTTCAAGTTAAAATGGTTTTTAGGAGCAGTTGATAGAGCACCAACCTTGAAGTCAGGAGCACCCGAGTCTAATGCAGCAAATCTACCGTGATTGCCTTAAAAAAAAAAAAAAACCCAAATAAAGTACTTCTTAGGTCTTATTTAGTCCAGTTCTCTCATGTGACAAATGAAGAAACTGAGGTAACCAGAGGCAAGATTTGAGGTTTCATGACCTTCAATCCTTGAGAGACTATTCAAAGTCATATATCTCATCATATATGATCAGATGATTCCGAGTAGATAGAGGAGATTCAGACTTGAGTGTGGAGTCAGGAAGAACTAAGTTCAAATCCAGTCTCCAATACTTACTAGTTGTGTGATCCTGAGCAAATCACATCATTTCTGTTTGCCTCAGCTTCCCCAGATGTAAGATGGGGTAATAATAGTAGCTACTTCCCATTGTGAGGATTAAATGAGATAAACTTTGTAAAATTTGTATTTAGCATAGTGCTTAGCACATAGAAGGCTCTATATAAATGTTAGCTGTTACTCATATTAGTAGCAACAATAAGTAGCAGTAAATAGCAGTAAGTAGAACTCAGAAACTAGGCTATACAAGAAGACTTTTATGATATCCTTTCCCTCTACCAACTGTTACTTCTCCTTAAATAACTTTGTAACCTTTGTAAAGAACTTTGTTTTATTGCTATGTTGGTTTATGATAGATACTATAGATATTTCATATTCTGGACATATTTTTGTTAAGTTGTTTCAATCAAACCCAACTCTTCCTAACCTTGTTTAGGGTCTTCTTGGCAGAGATACTGGAGTGGTTTGACATTTTGGTTTCCAGCTCATTTTACATTAAAAGTAAGCACTTTTGATAAAACTTAGCCCCGGACCTCTTTCTTTGTAGGGGTGGGGAAACTATAGGTAGGGAATATATTGTCAGATTTTATACATTATCGGACTTGACTCATGCTGATTATTACTGCTGAACTATTTTTCTTTTCTTTTCTTTTTTATTCTTTGTTATAAGAGTAATCTCCTAGGTAGGGGTAGGTAATAGCTATATTTGGTGACAATAGTTATTATACAAGCACAAAAAAAACCCAGATATCAATAGCATTTCTTTTTAAACTCAAGAGTATGTCTCACCATAAGTCTGGAGCTCAGTGCATAGTAGTTGAGTGATAAATATTGTGTGGAGTGTGAATGGGGTTGACAGGAAGGGCAAGGGAGATATGTTGGCAAACATGAAAACTAAGAATTTGGATCAATTCAATTCAATGAACAACTATTCAGCACCATCATGTGCTAGGTACTGTTCTTGTGTATACAACAACAAAAATAGAAAAGATTCCCTGCTTTTCAAAGAGATGGAGAAAGAATATGTTGAAGCAGGGATGGAAAAGACAAAATACAATATGTGAATAGATAAGTAGGCATAGGAAATAGACAAAAATATTTCAACTAAAGTCATATGTTTTACAGATTGAATGATAATTGAGCAATAAAAATCTCAGTATTCTTGCTGTTCCTTTTCCATGAGACTTCTCCTAATTCTGAATGTTTTCATTGGCTTTTCCCCCATGTCTGTAACTCTCTTCATGTCAATGGCAGACTTCTTTTGCTTCCTTCAAATTAAAGTCAAAACCACAGATTCTATGGGAAGCCTTTTCTGATTCCCACTTAATGTTAGTGTCTTTCCTTTGTTGGTTGTCTCCAAATTTGTTCAGTCATTTCAATCTTGTCTAACTCTTCATGACACCTTTTTGGATTTTCTTGGCAAAGACACTGGAGAAGTTTGCTATTTTCTTTTACAGCTCATTTTGTAGATGAGGAAATTGAGACAAAAAGGATTAAGTGACGCCTAGGGTCACATGCCTGGCAAATGTCTGAGGCCAGATTTAAACTCATGAAGATGAGCGTTCTTGATTCCAACTGTGCCACATAGCTGTCCATCTTCAACTTTTCATCTATCTATCTATCTATCTATCTATCTATCTATCTATCTATCTTGTTTGTACTTAGATATTTGGCATGTTGTCTCTACCATTAGACTGTGAGCTTTTTGAGAACAAGGACAATCTTGTGCCTTTATTTGCGTCCTTAGCATTTAACATAATATGTGGCACATAGTAGGTATTTAATAGATACTACTAGATATGACATGGTTCAGCTCAAGTGTCATCTTCTACAAATTCTGACTCCCAATCCCAAATTGCTAGTGCTTTCCCTCCTTGAACTTTCCTTTGTCTAAATTTTGTGTTTATTTATCTGTACTCATGTTGTGTCTCTTTAGTACAATGGAAATTCCTTGAGGGAAGAGACTATTTTATTTTTGTCTTTTTATCCTGGTATAGGGCCCAATACACAGTTGATATTTCTTAGGGCTTTTTGAACAAATGAATAAATGAATGAAAATGTTAAACAAAGGTGTTATGTTTTTCTAGCAGGAAACTATTATTAGTTTTAAAAAAAAGAACATATAAACAGACACAGAAAAAATTCCACCACACAGTCACTTTTTATGTCTGAAACTTCTGCTTTTTTCACCACTAACCTCTACTTCTAATTCCATTATGTTAGGACAAATGACAATATAATTTAATAGGAAAAATGCCTGAGGCTTATCCTTACTCTGCTATTTGATTTGTCTTCATGGCCAAGTCAATTGGCTCTTGGATGCCCCAGCTTTACAAGCTGTGAAGTCATCACCTTCATAGCAAGATGGGTGATAATATGTGGAATATTTAGAAGACCTCCAGATAAAAATGCTCTATAAATTCAAGAGAGTGGTTAGTTGTTGATTTTTTCTTCTTCATTTTAAATGTTTTTTCAAGCATAGTTCACTAGGCTAAATAAAGCCAATGAGCCATGTTTGGTAACCCCTGATCATATTATTGGCAGCCTCTGTTGTAGAAAGGATACATTTGTGGTCTTGATATTTCTGAAATGAATGTGAGTGTTTGAAGCATACTTTATGTTTGGATATCATTGAATATCATTTTAATTCCAGGACTCAAAGGGAATTTTTTTGTAAGAATGACATGAGGCCATCAAAGTGAAAAACAATGGGCTTTTTGATTTGGTGTGTTTAAGGGAAAGCCAGGTGGCTTTTTGGAGATACCTAAGAGACCAGAAACAGGAGGAATATAGGGCAAATAAGACAAAAATAATAGGGAAACATCCAATTTCAAAATTAGAATATCTGTGAACAGTACAATTCTCCCCCTCTTCCGTAATGAGTCAGCTATTGATGCATCCAAAGTGAAACAGAGAAGGGATATAGTCAAAGATGTCACCAGACAGACTTGGGCACAATGATCTTCAGATCATGATAGGATGAAGGAATACATAATTTTTTTTTAAATTTTTTGCTGAGGCAATTGGGGTTAAGTGACTTGCCCAGGGTCACACAGCTAGGAAGTGTTAAGTGTCTGAGACCAGATTTGAACTCAGATTCTCTTGACTTCAGAGCTGGTGCTCTATCCACTGAGCCACCTAGCTGCCCCTACATAATATTTTTTAAAAGAAGTTGATCCTAGGATTTGTAAGGTAGGATTGTATAATGGACAGAACCTGGCTTTGGAATCAAGATAATATGGGTCTGCATACTGCCTCTTGGGACAAGTCACTTAAGCTCACTCAGGTTTAATTTCTCATTTGTAAATTGAGGGGATTAGACTTTGAAGTTTCTTTTTAGCACTAAATCTATGATTCTGTTGTTGCTTATCCTTTGTTCTTGAAGAGGAACAATGACATCAAGAGGGTGGTGTCTTGACTGGCAAGTGAATTGGAGTTAAGTGAGGCAGAGTTGTGGAAAATCATCAGCCTCCTCAGGACAACTGGACATAGTTCCAGATGAATTGGAGATCTTGGCCTTTTTAAATTAAGGTCTTTCCTAGGTCTGTTTGTCTGAGGCAGTGTCCTGAATATATGATCCTATAACTTGGTGGAAGGGACTTAAGAGAATATTAATTCCCTCCCTTAAAAGTAACTGATGGCACAGTGGATAGAATACAGGCTGGAATCAGAAAGACTTGTGATCAAATGTAGGCTTAGAAACTAGTTGTGTTACTTTGAGTAAGTCAAGTAACCTCTGTCAACCTCAGTTTCCTCAGTTATAAGATGAGAATCATTAGGGTATAAGATTGTTTTGACAATCATGAGTTAATATTTATAAAGCACTTAGCCCAGTGCTTAACATATAGTAGGAGCTATATAAATACTTTCCTTCTTTCCCATCCCCCCTTGTTTTATTTGATCATTACGCTAATCTCTTACTGGTTTGAAAGTAAGATTTATGTGTCTATCTTCCTTTGTGGATCAGAACACCTTAGGGAAACTGATAAAATCCAGGTGTTTTACATGGAGGGAGATGATCCTTCTCAGCTGATTGATTCCTAATCTCAAAAGTCATTATTTTAGAGGTACAAAGTAGTAGGGAAGAAGAAAGTTTCTGGTGTTTATGGTTCCAGGTGTAGAAGAGTCCACATACAAAAGAGAAAGGACAAAAGGGAAGGAACCTAAGCAGAAGGAGGAAAGATGACTCTTTAAAGGGGAGACAATCTATTAAAAAGAAAAAGACAAGTTTCTTCTCTCTTTTCTTCCCCAACAAACAGACAAAATTATTTTTCTGGACTATAATAAGACAAAAAGGAGTAGCTTGACGTAGTGGATAGATAGCTGATCTCAGGGAGATCTGGATTTGATTCTTATTTCTGATGCATACTGGCTCTGCAACTCTGGGGAAGATTTATAACTTTTCAGTGTTCCAGTAACTCTCTAAGACTACAAATTATAAAGCAGATGCTGAACTGAATTGGTAGATGTAGTTTCTTCTCTGGGAATACTCCATATTAGCAAAATCACAAGAAGAAGTAGAAGAAAGAAGATGGAGGAGAAGGAGGAAGAAGAAGAACAGGAGGAGGAAGAGAAAGAGGAAAAAGAAAACCACCATTACCAAGATTTTTGTTTCAGTTATGACTTCCCCATTAACTCATTGTAGAACATTGGATAAATCTTTTTGACTTATGTATGTTTTCCTGACTCTAGCTGCATTATTTTCTTATCTTCTTGTGCTCCTTGTGGGGTTTTGCTATTTGGTCCTATCTGCTGTCATTGCCATCCCACTTCTTCCCACCTAGACTTGAGTTCTGTGCATTAAACCTTGGAATTCTATAATCTATTCCTTCCAATCCCCCCAGTTCACAGAATAGTTATCTATTAAACTTTGGGACTATTTTCCTGGAAATCAGCCATCTTGAATGGTGACTGAATGAAAGCTACCTGCCCTGTTCCTTCCCCAAATTTGTAGTCTTCTCACTAGAATATAAATTCCTTAAAGGTAATAGTTGACTCACTTTTTGTCTTTGTATCCCCCATGTTTAGCACAGTGCCTGTAATACAGGAAACCCAAGAAACACTTTAAAAATTAATTTATTTGTATTAATGAACATGTGAATCAGATGGGGTGGGAGAAGGAATTTAAGACCACATTGAGCTTTGGGATCCCATGAGATAATCAAAGAAAGAGAACTTTAAAAGTATGAAAATATTCCATAATGAAAGGTATTATTATTTCAATATTCATGGGTCCATGAATTCACTGAATTAGATGCCCATCCCATCAAAGCATGGCAGATGCCCTGCTTTGGTTATGATTGTTATTCAGTCATTTCAGTCATATCTGACTCTTTGTGACACTTTTTGGGGTTTTCTTGACAAAGATATTAGAGTAGCTTGCCATTTATTGTTCCAGATCATTTTGCGGATGAGGAAACTAAGGGGAAGAAGTGACTTGCTCAGGATCACACAGATAGTGTCTGAGGCTCAATTTGAACTCAGATCTTCCTGACTCTAGGTCGGTACTCTATCTAGGAGATCTATTTCTTACATAGTATATATACTTCCTACCACTGGATCCATCCCTAAAATTTTCATTATGATTTTGAAGATGTAAAAAAAATTTTGGAGGGTGATGGTTAATGCATTTGCCTATTAATATTTAGGAGGCATCACGGTGCAAGGAAAAGAACAGCAGATTTGGAGTAGCATTCATGCATTTAAATTCTGACTTTGCCACTTATTATCTTTGTGAGCTTGGTGAAATAACATTGGCTCTTGAGTTAGCAAAATTCAGTCATTTCTGATGCTATCTGAGGAAGTCACTTAACCTTTCTGTACCTCAGTTTTTTCATCTGTAAAATGAAGCAGTTGGACTCAATAGCCTCTAAGGTCTCTCTGAGTTCCATACTTCATGACCCTGTGAGCTATATATACTACTTCTGCCTTGACCAGGGCTTTTGTTTCACCTCCTCCAACCCCTGCAGTGCTCAGATTGGGGGTGGGTAATGCATGGGCCTGGAATGGTAGGGTATCTTTGAAAGTATTGCACCAGGAGCACAAGAAGATTTCATCACCCCATCCAAAGCAATCCAATAGTCTTCGGACAGAAAATGGCATCTGCATCCAGAAAAAAAGAACTAAGGAGAATGACTGTAAATCAATACATGCTATGTTCACTTCTTTTTTCTGTGTTTTTTTTTTTTTTTAATCTCTCCCATGGTTTTTTCCCTTTTGCTCTGATTTTTCTCTTTCAACATGATTCACAAAGCAATGTATATTAAAAATAAATGAACTTACTATATTAAAAAAAATTTAATTACCTCAAGGAGTCTGGCCCTCAAGAAAGTCTGGGAGTGACCCTTTACTTTATTTCATATCTCCTTTTGGCCACATTTTTCTCTTTTAAAAGTTGTATCTGATGTCTTTTAGTTTTTAGATCATAACTTTTCCCATATCAACCAAGGTCTCAAATTATGTCTTGCTGTAAAGAAAAAAGTTAAGTATAACTCATCAACACAGTGACCAAATCTGACAGTGTATGCAGCACTCATTGTCCATAGTCTCTCAACCCTCTACCAAGGGGAAGAAAGTGTTACCTCAGCATCGCTTTGTAAGATGGGTCATTGCCTTCAATCTTTAGTGTTTTCATGGGTATTGTTGTTACCTCCATCTCTTTCTGTACTTTTTTTTTTAAATAACGGTAGACTAAAAGCTTCCATCAGGCCCCATTTATAAGGGCTGGCCAGCAGTTAAGTCTAATCAATATGTCAATGAACATTTATTAAACTCTTTCTTTGTACCAGACACTGCACTAAGGTATGGGGATACAAAGAAAGGCAAAAACCACTCCTTCTCTCAAAGAGCTAACAATTAATTATGCAAGACAGCATTTGAACAACTTCATAAAACAAAAAAAAATACAAGATAAATTGGAAATAATCTCAGAAGGAAGATCTTAGCTTTAAGTGGGATTAGTGAAGACTTCTTGCAGAAGGTGGGATTTTAACTGAGAGTTAAAAGAATTCAGAGAAGCCAGGAAGGAGATATGTGGAGAAAGACAATTTCAGGCATGGGACAGTCAAAAAACTCTATTACAAGTAATTCTACTCACCTATGCTCTAGGTCCACTGATATTATCTGCTTATTCTATCTTTCCCCAATTCCCTTAGCCACCCAAGTCTCTTTTCTTATGCAGATATTACAGACAATTTAATAACTTGTCATTCTGGTAAAAAGCTTCATAATTGCTCCCTTGAGCCTACATCATTATGCAGCACTAAAAATAAGACACTATAACCCATACTTCCTTTCACTTCTGGTAGTTGGCAGGGTCAAAAGTAGGCCAATCTCCACATTGGTCCAAGTTCTCACTCTCTTGATCATCTTTCCAGTAAAAAAAAATCCTTCCTCAACACAGGCTCCCTCTCTGTACTCCCTCACTATTTGTTTCTCCTGATTCATTTCAGACTAAAGAACTAGTCCCATAAACTGACTTTCACAGCTAGGTATCCATGCATATAGCCTTATCTTTACTCAAACAGCAATAACAATGCACTGTCTTGATCCTTCCCTTCTATATAACTTGGATATTAACTAGCAGTTGAAGGCAGCTGTTGCTCTTCTAGCCAAGAACCAAGTCAACTAATTAAACTATGCTTGGAAAAATTTATCTTGAGCAAGTGTTGAAGTATTTAAAATACTTCATTAGTTCTAGAATTTCATTGGAAATGTAAAGAATAACACAACTTTGGCATAAATTCTGACATAATTATTTAAGATAAGTGCTGCCATACTTTAAGACTTCAAGAGATCTGAAATCTCAGCATGGAAAGCTTTCTCTTTTATATTCACTTTTACACTTATGATAATTGTGTATTTCCATCCTTTTTATCTTCTCTCTCTCTCTCTGTCTCTGTCTCTCTCTCTTTTTCTCTGTCTGTCTTTCTTTGTCTCTGTTTCTCTCTTTGTCTCTTTCTCTGTGGCTCTGTTTCTCTGTTTGCTCTGTCTCTCCCTTGTCTTTCCTCAAAAGTCTGTTTTGCTTCTGACTATTTTCCTGCTTAATTAGCCTTCCTTTTAACACCTCCCCTTTCTGTTTTCCCCTTCTTCTAATAACATATTGGTAAGATCTCTGATACACACACACACACACACACACACACACACACACACTCTTCCTTCTTTGAACCAATTCTGATAAGAGTAAGATTCAAGCATTGTCTGCCTTCTTTTTTTCCTGCCAGCATAAAAGCTCTTTCTTGTGGCCTCTTTTATATGAGATAACTTTCCCTTTCTACCTCTCCCATCCCCCTTTTACCAGTACATCCCTTTCTCAAGTCTTATTTTTTTTTTGAAATCATCCCAACATTTTGTGCTCTTCGTTTATGTAGACTGCTTCCAATTACCCCAATAATGATAGAGTTCTTAGAAATTTCATGTATTGTCTTCCCATATTTGAATGTAAACAATTTAACTTATTGAATCTTGTGATTTTTCTTTCATGTTTACCTTTTTAAATTTCTCTTGAGTCTTGTGTCTGAATGTCAGATTTTCTATTCAGCTTCAATCTTTTCATCAAGAATATTTTAAAGTCTTCTCTTTTATTAAAAATATTTGTTTTTTCCTGAAGAATTATACTGTTTTGCTGAGTAAATTATTTGTGGTTGTAAATCTAAATCTGTTGTCCTCCAGAATACCATATTCTAAGTTCTTTACTTCTTTAACATGACAGTTGCTAAATATTGTGCAATTATGATTGTGGCTCCACCATATTGGAATTCTTTCTTTTTGGATGCTTACAATAACTTGCCCTTGTCCTAGGAGTTTGGGAATTTGATTATAATATTCTTGGATATTTTCATTTTTGAATCTCTTTTAAGAGGTGATTGGTAGATTTTTTTCAATTTTTGTTTTACCCTCTTATCTAAGTTGTAGGGGCATTTTCTTTATAATTTCTTGAAATATGATGCCTACATTCTTTTTTTTTTATCATGGCTCAATAATTATTTAATTATCTTTCCTCAAGTCATTTCCCAGGTCACAGTTGTTTTTCTGATGAGATATTTTACATTTCCTTCTAATTTTTCCTTTTTCTTACTTTGCTTTATGGTTTCTTGAAGTCTCATAGAGTTGTTAGCTTCTATTTGCCCAATTCTATTTTTTAAGGAGTTTTTTTTTTCAGTAAAATTTGGTGCTTCTTTTTACCCTTAGGCAGGTTTTGTTTTTTAAGATTTTCTTCCCCTCTATATATGCCTCTCTTACTAATCTGTTAATTCTTTTTTTCCATAAATGCCTTGCACCATGTTCATGTCTTCTCCTGACTTTTCATTTACCACTCTTATAGGTTTCTTTAATGGTTCTGGGAATTCTTCTTGATAGTGGGTCCAATTAGCATTTTTTTTTCTTATTAAAACTTTTTATTTGCAAAACATATGTATGGGTAATTCTTCAACATTAACCCATACAAAGCTTTCTGTTACAAATTTTTCCCCCCTACTCTCCACCCCTCCCCTAGATGGCAGGATATCCACTACATGTTAATTATGTTAAAATACTTGACAAATCGAATATATGTATACATATTTCCACACATCATTTTTTGTGAAAGAAAAATCGTATCTACAAGAAAAAAACCAGAGAAAGGAAACACAATGCAAGGAAACATCAATAGAGAGCATGAAAATGTTATGTTGTGGTCCACATTTCACATCCCTCTCTCTGAGTGTATATGGCTTTCTTCACTGAACAATTGGAACTGGTTTGAAGCATTTCATTGTTGAAGAGAGCCTTGTCCATCAGCATTGATCATCATATAGTATTGTTGTTGCTGTGTATAATGATCTCCTGGTTCTGCTCATTTTACTCAGCATCAGTTCATGCAAGTCTCTCCAGGCCTCTCTGAAATCATCCTTCTGGTTGTTTCTCATAGAACAATAATATTCCATAACATTCATATACCATAATTTGTTCAGCCATTCTCCAATTGATGGGCATCCATTCAATTTCCAGTTTCTAGCCACTACAAAAAAGGCTGCCACAAACATTCTTGCACATGTGGGGCCCTTTCCTTCCTTTATAATTTCTTTGGGATATAAGCCCAATAAAAACGCTGCTGGGTCAAAGGGTATGCATAGTTTGATAACTTTTTTTTTTGAAGCTTTTTATTTGTATAACATATGTATGGGTAGTTCCCCAACATTGATCTTTACAAAGCTTTCCATTACAAATTTTACCCCCGGTCCCCTCCCCTCCCCTAGATGGCAGGAAGTCCACTACATGCTAATAATGTTGAAATGCTTGAGACGTTATGCAAGAAAAATCCTATCTACAAGAAAAAAAAAAGAATCAGAGAAAGGCAACACAATGCAAACAAATGTCAGTAGAGATCATGAAAATGTTACGTTGTGGTCCATATTTCATTTCCCTCTCTCGGTGTATATGGTTTTCTTCAGTGAACAATTGGAACTGGTTTGAGACAATTCTTTGTTGCAGAGAGCCATGTCCATCAGAATTGATCATCATGTAATACTGTTGTTGCTGTGCATGATGATCTCCTGGTTCTGCTCATTTCACTCAGCATCAGTTCATGCAAGTCTCTCCAGGCCTCTCTGAAATCGTCCTGCTGGTCGTTTCTTACAGAGCAATAATATTCCATAATATTCATATACCATAATTTATTCAGCCACTCTCCAATTGATGGGCATC
>JAJPUD010004564.1:36153-63507 GCA_023553655.1 Myrmecobius fasciatus | reverse complement strand
TCCTTCCTTCCTTCCTTCCTTCCGTCCTTCCTTCCTTCCTTCCTTCCTTCCTTCCTTCCTTCCTTCCCCTTCCTTCCTTCCCCTTCCTTCCCCTTCCTTCCTTCCCCTTCCTTCCCCTTCCTTCCCTCCTTCCTTGCTTCCTTGCTTCCTTCCTTCCTTCCTTCCTTCCTTCCTTCCTTCCTTCCTTCCTTCCCCTCTCTTCTCCTCCCTCTCTTCTCCTCTCCTCTCCTGTCTGTATTCCTCTCCTCTTCTCTCCTGTCTCATCCTCTACTGTTCTCTCCTCTCTTCTCCTCTCCTCTCCTCCTTTTCCCCCTATCTCTCTCTCTTCTCACTCACCTCATATATCTTTTACAGTTGATTTTATTCTCATGGCTCTGCAACCATTTTCTGCCACATGGTTTGGGAAGAGGCATCTAACTCTAATACATTTTAAACAGGGCTTGAAGCATGCCTAATTTAGGGGGCATTTATATAAAATCAAGCAAATGTCATAGAAAAAAGGTCTACATTACCAGAATGAGTTCATGCTCAAAACTGAAGACCCAGATAGGAGGGATAGACCAATATAATGAAAAAGCTCTGAAAAGATTTCTGTGTATGCTGAAGATCAAGGAAACCTGAAAATGAAGCGAGTTATTTCCCTGACAACTTGTTAGAAGTAATACTATTAGGAATTTTTTTTTCTCCTGTGATCTCAATAATCCTTGTGGGTTAAGCCTTGTTAGAGCTGTCCCAAAGAGAAAAGTACGACCCTGAGAGGGAATGAGTTCCCCTTCATAGAAGGCCTTCAAAGAGAACCTGGAAGACTATTTGTCAAGTGTGTTATATTTGGGATTCTTTTGCCAAATACAGGTTGGATAGGATGGCCTCTGAGGGCCATTTGGTATATCAGAAAGAATATTGCTTTTGAGGTCAGAAGATGTTTGCGGTTCTATCTCCGATCCTTCCAACCTGTATGACAATGGACATCTCATGTGAACATCTGTTTTTTAATTTCCTTGACTATAAAATGAGATTAAATTAAATGTTCTTTGCTGTACCTTTCACTTTTAGGTCCACATTCTTCTTGGGGGTCCATGAATATTTTTTTCAGGGGATGCATGAATTTGGGTGGAGAAAAATTACATTAACTTCTTACTGAAATTGACCATATTTTTGATTATGAATTCAGGCAATAAAAAAGATTATGAAAAGGGATCCATAAACTTTATCAGAATTCTGGGGGTGGGGGTTGGTTCATGGCACAAGCAAAGCTAAAAACAGACAAACAAAACAAAACAAAAACCCCACTGTAGAGCATTGAGCCCACTTTTCTATTATGAATCTGGAATACTAGCATTTCGGAAAGCAAAAGATTTGGTTTATCCTATAAATACACTCCACTCCTCCAACCATTCCCATAGTTTGAGCCTTCATTTTTTTCCATCTAGATTATTGGAATGGTCAACCATTTGACTGCTTTCCCTGCCTATCCCCTCAGTTTATGCTCTGTCCAATCCATCTTTTATCTAGCTGCTGAAATCAATTTTGTAAAGCACAAATCTGTCTGTGTCCCTTATTTCCTCAACAATTTTCAGTGTTCTTCTATTACATATAAGATGCCTACTTGGTCTGGTATTTAAGACCCTGAACAGTCTGGTCTAACTTTCCTTGACTTTCCAATTTCATGTGATTACTCTATTTTCAAGATATCTATATCCATTTTTACACTCTCCATCTTATATCAAAGCTTGAGCTTTCCCTTTAATTATTCCTGGTTCTCTTTCCACAAAAAAAACCCAATTTTTTTTCTTTTCTTTAATTATTCTAGAGCATGTTGTCTGGATTTTTTCTGTCCCCCATCACACCTAGTTTTGAATTAACTTATTTGTAGAAATAATATATACTCCTTCTAAAGAGTAAATTATATGTCCTTCCCCTTAATAGAGTATAAATTCTCTGAGGGCAATTAATGCCATTTTTATCTTTCTATCCATTTTTACCCAGACTGAGTATTTAATAAATGTTGAATTATGAGTCACTTCCATTCCTCCTGATTGGATGGTTATGTACTTTATAATCAAGGTTTGCCTTTGCTTCACTTAGGTAAAAGAAAAAACAAATTACAGCCAGGCCTTGAAAATTATTCTTTGCCCCTTTTCAGAGAAAGTCAATACATCTGTTTAATTAATGTTGAAGGTGAGCATCAGGGAAACTGGAATTCCTTTATACCTCAGTAGCAAAATTTTCTCCAATTTTACCTCGGCTTTTCCAAACTTTTTCCATTTTTTTCTCAAACTTCTCTGACTTCTCCACCTCTCATCCTCTCAGATGAGAACTTTGACTTCTGTTTCACTTAAAAAATTGAGACTATTTGCCGAGACTTACCTCTTTTCCCCTCCATATCTTATATCACCCAGATGCCTTTTGCCACTATCTCCTCCTTTACTTGTGTTACATGAGCAGGTGGCCTTTCTTTGTTTTAAGGCAAACAAGTGATCCCATTCCGTCCTATCATCTCTAAGAGATCATCCTCTTTATCTCTTTCTATTTCCCCATTCTCATTTACTTTCAATTTCTCTGGTCTACTGATTCCTTACTGCCTATATACACACCCATGTCTCCTCCATCATCAAAAAACTCTCATTTAATTGATCCAGCCTGTTAGTGTTGTTCACTGATTCTTCTCCCTTTTCTGGGTAAACCCCTTGAAGTGCTATCTATAAATACATTTCCATTTTCTTTCTTCTCTCTCTATTAAGTCTCTGCAGCCTTATTTATGACTTCAGCACTCTGCTGAAACTGTTTTCTTCAAAGCTAATAACAATATCTTAATTTCTGAATCTATTGTTTTTTTCTCATTACTCATCCTTCTTGACCTCTCTACAGCTTTTGACATTGTCATTCATCCTCTTCTCCAAAACACTCTCTTCTTTCTAGGTTTTTCTAAAAATTCTGCTTTTCCTCTAACTGTTGGCTTATTTCTTAGCCTTCTTTACTGGAACTTTATCCAGATTACACCCTCTTAAGTGTGAATGTCCCTCAATACTCTGTTGTCAACCCTCTTTTTTTCCTTCTTTTATACTATTTCATTTGATTATATCCCATGGATTCAATTATCATCTCTATGTGTATCACTAAGATTAATTTATCCAGGCCTAATTTCTCCTCTGACTTCTTCTATTACATCACTAGCCACCTATTATGAATCTCAAACTGTATGTCCCATAGATATCTCAAACTTAACATGGATAAAATGGAATTTATTATCTTTGCCCCCGAGTCACCCCATCTTTTTATTTTACCTATTACACCATCATTCCAGTTAACTATGCTTACAAGCTACATGCTGTTCTAAACTCCCCAGGTTTTCTCTCCATTATGATTGTCTGTTGCCATGTCCTGCCAATTTGATTTTTGTAATATCTCTCCTACCTGCCATTTTCTCTGTGATGTTACTACCACCCAGGAACAGGGTTTTATTACCTTATCACTATACTATTGGAGTAGCTTTTTGGTCTGCCTGCTTTGATTCTCCCTTTTCTGGTCTATTCTTTACTCACTTGTCAAATAAATTTTTTTAGGTGTTGTTTTACCATGTCATCACATTCAACTCCTGTGGCTCTTTGTTATCTGTAGGTGATTAAGTCCTCTGTTTGGCATTCAAAGCCCTTTACAATCTGGTCCCCTTCTAAGTTTTTAGTCTTACATTTATCTTTCCCACCTCTACTTCTATCACACACACACACACACACACACACACACACACACACACACACACACACGCACACACCACTCCTTGATGGAGTGACCCAGTCTCTCTTAATTATAGTGCCTTCTGTCTGTTGATTATGTCCAATTTATCATTTGTATGGCTAGTTTGTACATAGTTATTTGCATATTATATCACCCTTTAGAATGGAAGCCTCTTGAGAACAGAGACTGATTTGCATTTCTTGGAATCCCCATTGCTTAGCCCAGTGCTTGGCACATTGCAGGTACTTGATAAATACTTGTTTACTTGAACTTGCTCTTTAGGAGAAAACATCTTAACTCAAGTTATACCCCCTTCTTTGAATTGGCATTTCTTTTTAAAAAAGTATTTTAATAATATGTATTTTTGAGAAATTATCTGTTTCTCAATATAGTTTCTTCTCCCTCTCAGAGAACCATCCCTTATAATAGATTTTTTTTTATGAATAGATAACAGGTGGATCTGTAACCTTGACTAGGAAAAAAGCTATATTTTTATGTGCACTAAACTTTGGTTTTCTTTGTAATCTTATGTATGTTATTTATTTAAAAATATATTTCTGAGAAGTACTCAAGTTTTGCCAAACTGCCACAGGAATCTAAAACACAATAAAGTTAAGAAATCTTGCTTTGTAACAAAAAATTATAATACATATATATGTATGTGTGTATCTATTTCAGTTCTTCAAGAATAACAAATGCATGAAAAAGTCAAATACTATATATACTATATTACATCATTTGAATCCCCACCTCTATAAAGATTTATGAATCGAGAGATGCCTTCTCATAACACTTTTTTGAGGTGGAATATAAGAAGTCATATATGTTGGAATATTTGTTTGCTCACTACCATTTTTCAGCATTCAGTTTCACTTTGTCATCATTCTATTTACATTGTTGAAATCATTTTGTATATTCTTTTCCTGGTTTTATTTACTTCATTCTGAATCAGTTCTATAGGCCTTTTCATGTTTCTCTGATTTCTTCATATTTATAATTTCTTAACAGCTCTATTACATTTGTGTACCATAATTTGTTTAGCCATTTCCTAGCTGATGGTAATTATTTTGGTTTTGGTTCTTAGCTTTTTTTAAAAGTGCCCCTCTAAGCATTTTTTTTTATCCTTGAGTTGTTTTCCCAGAGAAATGCATCTCCAGTGCCAGGCTTATTATGGGCCAGACTTGTTCCTATAAATAGAGAACGGATTCTCACACGTCAGAGATTTGCTATGAAATTTTAGGAAAATAAGTTTAATAAACAGAGAGTGACTCCTCCTATCAAGGGCTTTCATCTGGGGAGGAAGGCAATGTCTTCCTGGATAGTTAGTGGATGCCCTAGACTTGAACTTCTTCAGGGACTGAACTGGGACCATTTGTCTTTCCAACCCCTAAATTAACTGCACAGGAGTCTATGGCTAAACTGCCTTGACTTATTTCAACTCTTCATTGAGTTAGTCTTCATTATCACTGAGTCAGGCTGCCTAAGAGCTGCCACAACAGGACTGCACTGGATCCTGCCAAGGACCAGAGTCTCACACATCAATTCAGTTCATCCCTCAAGCAGTTATCTATTGCTTGTTTTGTGCTGGGCACTATTTTAACTTCTGAGAATAACAAAGACAGGAATGAAATAGTCCCTGATCTCAAATAATGTAAAAATAATATAAATTCTCCTTGGGAGAGATGGCACAACATGATCACGTGTATGAATAGATAAAATACATTGGGGGGAAAGTAGTGTGTGTGTGTGTGTGTGTGTGTGTGTGTGTGTGTGTGTGTGTGTGTGTGTGTGTTGGGGGAGATATGAACAACTGGGGAAATCAAAACTGTTTTTCCTTAGAAGGTCACAGTTGAAATGAGTTTTGAAACAAACTAGGAGTTCTATGAAGCACAGATGAGAAAGGAATACATTCCAAGCATGGGGAACAACAGTTTTGCCATTAAGACTTCTTCTAGGAGTATTGCTTCAATCATCAGGGCCAATTTTGCTTCTTCCCTAGTGCTTAAGAGAAAAGTCAATGGTTTTTCTGCCCATTATCACAGGACTCTGACAATGGTTATGTCAGTTAAATGGTACCACACTTTCCTTTTATGACTAACAGAATCCTCCTTTGTCTTCCAATCCCTGTGATCCAGATTCTAGGCAAAAAAACCTCCAAAACTTTTCCCCTTGCTATCATTCCATTTTTCCCCTAACCTATCTCCATTCTCCTGAGAATAAGAGATAGAGTACTAGACATTCAATCAGAAAGGATCTAGTTTTAAACCTGCTTCAAACCCTCACTAGCTGTGAAACCTTTGTCATGTGACTTAGCTTTGTTCAACTGGAATTTCCTTACAAAATAAGGTTGGACTCAATAACTTCTAAGATCCTTTCCAATTTTAAAAGGGTAATTCTATGATCACAAATCCATATATCCTATTCAGCTCTCCTGTCCAATCTTTATAATAATAATAATGACTCATGTTTACATGAGATTTTAAAATTTATAAAGTACTTATGATATTATCGCAATTCAGTCCTCAATCCAGGTTGGTCAGGTTGGTGAAATTATTATCTCCATTTTAAATATTAGGAAACTGGGACCAAGAGAGAGAAACTTGCTTCTAAGATCACAACTAGTAATCAGTTGAGATGGGATTTAAATCCAAGGTCTTTTTTGGCTGCAACTCCAAAGCTCCATCAACTTTGTCATGCTGCCACAAGATCTTCTATCTTTAAATTTATCTTTCACATGTCTTCCATATTTTTGTACTCATAGGACCTAGTTACTTTTCACTTCTACCCTGAAAGATACTGCATCCCTGGCCAACCTTTCCAGGACTGGACACAGTCAGGAGAAAGTGTAGACATACTTTTTGCTCCTCACTGACATTTCCTTAGCTTCTTTTTAATTTTATAATTATATTATTTCCAATTAATAGGCATTTTGAAATGAATCTCTCTCCTACCATCCATACTGAGAATTAAAAAAAATCACCACTAAAAAATAAAGCCCTAAATAAATAGTATAGTCTAGCAAAACAAATTTTCACATTATCCATGTTTGCAAATATGTCTCTTCATTTGAAGTCCATTATCTCAAAAGGGATCATATTTATAAAACTCCTAGCAAAGTGCCTGGCACATGATAGGTACTTAATGCATGTTTCTTTCCTTCCTTTTCTGTCACTTTTATTCCCAAAGAGAAAAGTCTCTCCTTAGGAAAACAATAACCACTTTGTTCTGAATGCCAGGAAACAAAAAATTGAATGTTTTTGAGTGAGAGGTGGAAGTCAGTCAGCCTTCCCTCCCACAGACACTATCAAATGACCCACTGTCATTGTTTTAAATAAACCTTTTCCCATTGAGTGGTAAGGGAAGAGTCCTCACCAACAGCCTGCTGCTTGTGTTGATAAACACTAGAAACAGCCTGTTTGCAGGAGGAGGTGTGTACAATCTCCAACTGGCAAGAGAAACGTACAAATACTGATTAAGGACTGCCCTCCACAGAGGTAAATCATCAAACCTTTGTTCGGTATTAAAACCCTAGTTGGAATCTGTGTGTCAAGCCACTTTTAATTGGAAAACCTCAGGGAGCTTCCTGAAAGAAAGAAGCATTTATTGATTCATAGAATTTATCAGGGGAAGCAACTGTAAAGACCACAGAATCATCTAGGCTAAGTTCCTCATTTATTGACAAGGAGACTGAGGGCCATGAAGATATAAAATCTTTCGTACATAGCTCTCAGAAAGCAGAACCAAGATTCAAAGTGTTGTTCTGATTCCAAATCCAGTGCTTGTTCTAAACTAATACATATTCATTTAGACATTTATTGTGCTCCTTTTCAAATAGTTTATTATTTTTATTTTTTAGTAACAAGAAGTTTTTATTCACCTGTCCTCTCCACTACTTTCCATTGACCAAATTAAAAAAGAACAAATACAAACCCTACAATACATAGCTACGTAGCCTGCCAAAACAAATCCCCACATGTCCAAAAACATGACTCTTTCTTTGAAAACTGTTTCTTCTTTTGAATTTGTCATTGTGTTGATCAGAGTTCTAAAGTCTTTCAAAGTTGTTTTTCTCTATCATGGTACTGTTATATAAATTGTCCTCCTGCCTTTTCTTCTTTCACTCTGAATAATTTCATAAAAGTCAGTTTCTCTTGAAATTGTCTGTTTCATCATTTCTTATATCACAATAATATTCAATTACATCCATATGCCACAACTTGTTTAGCCATTTCTCAATAGGAGGAGATCCCCTTAGCTTCTAATTTTTAGTACCAACAATAGAGCTGCCATAAATATTTTTGTACATATAAGTCTTTTCCCTCTTTCTCTGATTTCTTTGTGTGTAGGTCAATCAAAAACTATACACAGTTTGGAAATTTTCTAGGCACAGTTTCAAATTGTTTTCTAGAATGACTAGACCAATTTGCAGAGCCACTAATATACCTGTTTTTCCATGGCACCTCCATCTGTCATTTTCCTTTTTCTTGCCTTTTTTGACAGTCTGTGAAGTGGAACCTCACAGTTGCTTTAATTTGCATTTCTCTAAATATTAGTAATTTTGAACAGAGGTGTCAAATGCACAGTCTGCATTTAGCATATGGTACAGAACACTTCTGAGTGCCACCTTCTCAAGATTAAAATGTCATTGGGAAATAGTTAATAAAATAAATTAAATATAATAAACAAGAGATAATATTATGTTTCAAAACTAGGTCAATATGTAAACCACAGAGATCCTTAAATACAATTTAATGACATTTTATTTGAGTATAGAACCACTGATTCAGAGCAAATCTTTTTCACATAAATGTTGATAGCTTGGATTTCTTCCTTTGAAAACTGCCTGTTCAAACCTTGTGAACATTTATCTAGATCTAGGTCTCAGGATCCCACATATTACTACTTCCTTTTAAACCCATTGTTCATCTTCTTCATCACCTCCAATCTCTCTACCCCTTTTATTTTTCCCAGTCTATCCCTTTGCTTCATAGGCTTCCCTTTGCTCTTTCTTCAATCTTGACTCTATCTAGAGGAACTTGTTTGACTATATTAAGTTCTTTAATTTTAAATGCTTTATCCTTCGACTAATTTCTCCTTATGTCCTACAAGTCAATCAATAAACATTTATTAAGTGCCTACTAGGTGCCAGACACTGTGCAAAAAGAGGTAAAAGACAGTTCCTAAACTCAAGGAATTCACAAGTTATACCACCCTCCACTTCCTCTGTTCTTTTCTATTGATGTTGAGTGGAGCCAAAGGAAATTATCTCACCATTCCAATTGGGTCTACTATTAATTTATTAGCTAATATCAGTTGAGCTCTCATTGTAGTATGTAAATTCTTTTATTCTTTCAAAAGCAATCATTTCACTCCCCACAACAGCTATTCCAAATCTGTTCTCTCCTCTTCAAGTCACATACACCACTCTTATCCTCTCCACAGTATAATTTTCTTCCTTCTTTATTGAGAAAATAAGTCATCTACTGTGAGCTCCTTTTCTCCAATTCTATACCTCAAATCCATCCAATAGCAATCCCTTCCCCAATTCTCTCCCTATTTATTTTCATCTCTAATGAATATATGACCCTTCTCTCCACCAAGACCATTTCCTCAACTTTTGTTTTTAATTCTATCTCTCCTCTAGGAGAAGTCCAAGATTGTCTCTCCTTTTTAATCTTCAGTCTTTCTCAGTCTAGTGGCTTGTTCCTTGTTATCTGCATAAATTCTAAACAACAGCAACAAAACTAATCATCCACGAAACTTTCAA
Source organism: Myrmecobius fasciatus (assembly GCA_023553655.1). NCBI lineage: Eukaryota > Metazoa > Chordata > Mammalia > Dasyuromorphia > Myrmecobiidae > Myrmecobius > Myrmecobius fasciatus. The sequence goes on along the minus strand of JAJPUD010004564.1, from coordinate 54,005 downwards.
ATGATTTTACCATTTCTTAAAAGTTCAACCCTATACTTTCCTATTCTTTCACAGCAAAAGTAGGAAAATTCATCTAATTTTATAGCCATCACTTCCTCTCCTCCCACTTATTTTCCAGCCTCTTGTAATCTGATGTCAATCCTCACCACTTAACAGAAATAGCTTTCTTCTCAGTTGTCAATGATTTCTTGATTTTTAAAGCTAGTGGCTTCTTCTCAATCTGTATTCTCCTTGACCTTTCTGAAAATTTTAACACTAAGTGTTCATGCTCTCCTCCAGGATGCTTTCTTCTATATGGATTTGTGTGACTATTCTCTCTTCCCAATTATTCATTTTTTATCTTGTAAATATGAATGTTCTCTACGATTCTGTCCTGAATTCCCTTCCCTTCTTCTCTGAATCAAATGAGATTATATTTGTAAAATGCTTAACACAGTGCCTGGTACATAGTGGACCCTTCATAAATGCTTATTCCTTAATCCTTCTTCCCTTCTCTACACACTGCCTCTTGGTGATCTTATCAGCTCTCATGGGAATAATTATCATCTCTGGACAATTGACTCCCAGGTCTATATATATAGCTCTCTCTAGAGTTTCAGTTCCACTTCACCACATGACTGCTTTGTGTTTTCACCCAGAGTTCCCATAGACAACTAAAATTCAACAAAACCTTGCCTCATATTTCAGTGGAAAAAAATGAAGCTACTGACCAAAAACTACTTCACATCATCTCAATGCTTTCTGTTATTTTTTTCCTCCTTCATATCTGTCTTACATGAAGATATGGTCCTTCTGCTTGCTGGGGCAAAACTCTATGCACAACTGATCCCATTCAAACTTAACTTCTTTTATAGATTTCTCCCTTTGGCATTTTCACTCTATCACTTATTTTCAATCTTTCCCTGTCTACTGGCTCATTCTCTACTGCATTCTCTACCCCATTCATGTTTCCCTCATTCTCAAGAAACCCTCACTCAATCCATCCATTCCTGCTAATTATTGTCCCATATCTCTCCTTCCTTTCATAGTGAAAATCCATAGAGGATCTATATCTAACAAAATACCTTGACTTCTTTTTCTATAACTCTCTTCTTCATTCTTTACAGTTTTTCTTCTAAGCTCATCATTCAACTGAAATTTCTCTCTCCAAAGTTGACAATGATCTCTTAATTTCCAAATCCATTTATCTTCTGTCAATTCTTATTATTTTTGACTCCTTAGTTTTTGATACTATGGATTACTCTATCTCCTGGATAATCTTTTATCTGTTCTTTTTTTTTGGGGGGGGTGAAACTATCATTTCCTAGTTCTCCTCTTACCTGTCTGACCACTCTTCATTATCCTTTTCTGAATCTTAATCAAAGTCATGCTATCTAATTGTGGATATCCTTCAAGACTTTGTCCTGGAACTTTGTCTCTTCTGCATCATTTCAGTTGGCAATCTCATCATCATCCAAGGATTCAATTGTTATCTCCATGCAGATGATCCTCAGATTAAAAAAAAAAGTCTATCTCTAACTTCTCTAATGACTTCTAGTTTACAAATGCCTGTTGGACATGTCATATTGGAGGTTACTTAGATATTTTGAATTCATCATGTCACAAACCAGTCTGTCTTCTACTCACCTGTCAAATTGATTTTCCTAAGTAACCACTAATCCATTTTACTACATCCACTTCTATTTAATAAACTTCAGTGGCTTCCAGGATTAAATACAAAATCCTATTTGGTTTTTAAAACCATTATTCCCCCCTTCCAAATTTCCCTATTACCATGGAAGTTTCCATCATCTTCCAAGTCACCCAGGCTCATAATCATTCTTAACTCTCTTCTCACACCCCCTCTACATATCCAGTCTGTTGATTTTAATTTTATCTCTTCTTCATAACATCTCTTGTATATATCTCTTTCTTTCCTCTGGCACTGTCACCACTCTGGTAGGCCTTTATTATCATCTCACATTTAAAGACTATTGCAATAGCCTGACTCTTGCTTGAGTCTCTTTCCACCCTATTCTTCTACTCACCTTCAATTGATCTTCCCAAAGCCCTATCCATTCACTATCATCACTTACATTTAATGAACCCAGGGTCTTCATATTACCTCCTGAATCAAATATAACATCCTATTTGACTTTCAAAAAAAGCCATGTATAACTTGTATCCTTCCTTCATTTCTAGTCTTCTTATATCTTATTCTTCAAATACTTCGAGATCTAGTGGTCCCAGCCTCCCAGCCTTACATGAATAAGTCACTCCATCTCCCATCTCCATTAATTTTTACTGGCTGTCTTCCATCTCTGGAGTGCTTTACTTTTTCATTTGTCTCTTGGCTTCCCTGATTTCCTTCCAATCTAGCCAAAATTCTGCCTTCCACAAAAAGGTTTTTTCCAATTCCCTTTTATTTTAGTGTCCTTTCTCTGTGAATTATCTATAATTAATCTAGTATAAATTTTGTTTGTACATTGTTGTTTGCATGTTGTCCCCTCATTAGACTGGGAGGGCAGAGGCTTTTTTTTTCTCTTTCTTTGTATCTCTGGCATTTAGTACATTAATTGGTATGCATTAAGAACATAAAAATACTTGTTGATACAAGTATAAGTGTACATAACAAAATTACTTTTTCTCTTAAATTCAGTCTTCCTCCAATCCTCCCTATTCTTGTTGAAGTGCCACTATCCTTCTAATCATCCAGATTCTTAACCTCAGAGTCATTCTCAACTCTTCATTTAGCTTAACCTGAGCTCCTTGACTGTCCCTTTCCCTTAATGTCCACTCAATTTTTAAGTCAATGTAGAATCTATACATATCTTACGTGAATCCACTTCATGTGATCACTAACAAAATTCAGGTCCCCATCACCCTTCAGTTGGATTATTGCCACAATCTTCTACTTGGGTCTTTTGCTGGAAAATTTCCCCCTCTTTACCTTATCTTCCATACTGTTGTCAAAAGAAACTTCCTAAAGCACAAATGTGTAATCATGTCACTTCACCACTCAAGAATATTCATTTGTTCCTTATTTCCTCAAGGACAAAAAATAAAATCATCAGCTTGACAATCTTTCTCTCAAGTCCATGCCATGTTCTGGCTCTTGGGAACAGTGTTTTAACTCATATTCTAGAACCACTAGCTTAACTTAGGTGCCTGGAATCTGTATGCAGGCCCCCATGGAAGCCATACTCCCTATCTCTTGCCATGGCTCTATTTCCTTCTGACAAATGATAACTATATCATTTTGTTTCCTCAACTTTCTCTTCAGCTTTAAAAGGTGATGGTGATGGAAAGCTAATTAGCTTCTGGAGCCACAGAAGATTAAGAAAAAGAGAAACTGTGGTTTCCATTATTTCACATTGACTCTTCATTCATATTGGAGTAGAGATAAAGAAGGGAGCCTGAGAAATATGATTTAGCCAATGACAAACTCAAATTGACTATCTCTGGCTTGGATGTTAGAATATCAGCTTGAAAAGAAAGATTTGTAGTCAATTTTCTATAAACTTTCTTCTCTCAGTTTCCTCCTGACAAAAAGGGGAGAGAAATAGAAATGCTATCACCTCACACTTATGCATGATGATATGTTCTTCCAGGTTAAGGAATGCAGGTGGGCAAACCCAGGGAGGGTTATGGAGAATGGTACAATGCTTGTCTAAAGCTTCTAGAGGATAATTTTTCCCTGTGCCTCTGTAAATAGAAAAACCTTTTTCAGGAAGTTGGCCAAAATGAAATCTGAGAGAATGAGACTCTGTATATTAAATATCAATTTGTCTATGTTATGGATTTATTTGAGAAAACTAAACATTAGATGCTGGTGGAAACCGAAAGATGGATTAGTAATTTATTTCCTCTTGAAATTTATAAGTGTTTACTGTAGATCTGAAAGCAAACACAAAGGGGAAAAAATCTGGATCTGAAAGGGAACCTCAGAAGTGAGCTGGTCCAACTCCTTCATTTTATAGATAATAAAGCAAAGTTAGAGAATGGTTAAATGACTTACCTAAAGTCCCAAGGCTAAGCATCAGAAGCAGTATTTGAATCTAGTTCCTCTATTCTAGGGATAATTCTTTTTTTTTTTACCCCACTGTCAAAAAGAGCTTTGCTTTCTCAAGTCCTTACTAGGCACAATTGTTTCATGAGCAAGCATTATGGTGCAGCATAGTGGAAAGAGGACCTGTTTCAGATTTGAACTGGGCTACTCCCTACCTGTGTCATTCTGAACATATCAGAGATGATGTGACATCATCTCTATAGCTCTCACTTTCCTGAAGGGACTGAACTCACTTTCCTTACAGTTACTTCATCTTCCCCATGCTTAGCACACAGGAGGTGTTTAATAATTGCTCTCTGATAGATAATTGATTCCTCTTCTAAATCTTTGATCTAAGATATTTTATCTCAAAGTATTAATGCTCTCCAAGGACCTCAGTTAATTTTGTGACCTACTGCATTACCTTCCTTGGCTAAATTTATCTCAAAAAATCTTTCCTTATAGATGTCCTTCTCATGGTTTGCTCTTTGCATTTGCCTAGATAGAGCATGCTAAGCGGATTCACTCAGAGAAATTCATCCTTTCACCTGAAGACTGAGAAATATCAATCATATGAGCAATGAGGGGGAGGAGAAAATGTTCTTTCTCTCCTGCATTGGCTTCTTATCTATAGAATGTGTCAATCATAGCCCCAGGATATTGCCCCATTCCATCCTACAGGCTTCTTATCATTAGGGACAATATTAGGTAAACTGCCTGGCACTGGGATCCCTGTAGTTTGTTTCAGGGTCTTTTTATTCTATGGATAGAAATGACTTAGAAGATTCATGCAGGAAGTCTCCTGCTCTCGATCAAAACTCATCTATTATTTACTTGTATGTGTATGTGTATATGTATATGTGTGTATAAACATGTATCATGCCTTCCCATTCTTTCAGACCTTTCTCTTTGGTCTTTTTATAGACTTTGTTCATTCTATTTTGTGTTACCAAGTGACAGCTGTATTCCTTATAAAATTAATTCCTGTTAGTTTTCCCAGGTCTGTGACACTAAAAGGGGTAATTGTATATCTCAATATCTAACTTATAACTATGCATTTCTAATGGACCTCCCCAACCAAAGCAGAATAAAACTTATGCCATTGTAGGGAAGAAAGGAACATTTAAAGGACTAAAGGAGTCAGCAAATGTCTCTATAGACTTTCAGTTTAGTAGTCAATCTAAAAGCTCTCCTCTTCACCACTTTTGGAAAGGTATAGCCATTCATTCCAAAACCCTTCCAATGTCAAGGTCATATAGATAGTAAATGGAAAACAATAACAATATAATGTATTAAGTATTTCACCTACTACCTTACTACCTTGCCTAGTTAGTAAATTAACATCAAGTGACCTATACAAAGTCATTCAAGTAGTGAATATATTATTTAACTTACTATCTTGAACATGGTATGTATTTTATCATTCTTGTTGAATTGAATTATAAGATCTGCATCCTGGATTTTAAAATGGAAAAATAAACAAGATTTCCCTACAGCCAGAAGGCATGCTGGGATATTTGTCTTCCTTTATTCATCCCATACAGACTTCTGGGGAATAGTTTCCCAAGAGAACATGATGCTTCTCTGAAATCCATCGTACCTGTGAATATCAGTTTGTGTGTATATGTCACATTTCCTTAGTAAATTACAAATTCTTTTAGGACAATAATTATGCCTTTTAAAAAATTGTCTCCTTAAAGTACATAATAAAGAGTTTAATAAATTAAGTGCTTAATAAATGTTCTTTGAATAAAGTGTGTGTGTGCTATAGGGGAAATCCTACTAGATCAGAACTGTGTTTGAATCTTGACTCTGCCATCTGAATGACCTGAAGCAATTAATTTTGTTTTCTCCTTGGGTTTTGATTTCTTGACTTTTAATAAAAGCTTAACTTGGTTGTGTAGTCTCTTAGGACCCTTCTGTTAAATCCTAAGAATGTCCCTTTCTTGAAGCTGCTCTCTGATGGGGGCTCTCCCATTAGAATTGATGTGACATGCAAATTCAAATTACAGTGTTTATAGCTAATATTGATTACCTTTATGAATGACAATCTTTAATTAGCACTTATGGATTTCTCTTGCCTGGTGGAGATAACCTGTCAATCTTCTCCTGCTTCTACAAACAAATCACCTTGAGGCGTACTGACACAAAAAGCAGGCTTATAGTGAGGACTCTTCCCTGGTCATTCTATGGGAGAGAGTTTATTTAGAACAATGGGAGAGGGTCCTTCAATAGTCCCTGTGACTGACTCATTTCTGTGTCCCAGACAAGAAGACACCTACCCAGTTTGGTGCTTCCTGCCTTCAGAACCAAGTGACTTTTATTTTCCTGTCAAAAGGAAGATTTTTTCTTTTGATAACAAAAGACGCTGGAGTTCTGCAAAAGAGAATAATACAGGATTATTTATATAACATTTTAAGATTTCCAAAGCACATTCTCCCACAACTTTGTGAAGTAGGTAGCTCAGATGAGATGCTCATGAGGCCCAATACATAATAGGCTTTATAGAAATTTTTATTCCCTAACCCTCTCCCCTGAGTTCAAGTACTTTATCTCTTCTTTTAGGAAACAGGTTCAGAGAAATAAAGAGATTTTTCCCAGGAAGCTCTCTGATAGTAAATGTGGGCTCTGGAATTTGTACTGGCTGAAATTTAGTAACTGAATGAATGAAAGACTGGATGATAATAAACAAACAAGCCAAGTCATTTAAATATCTTGGCCTCAGTTTTCCTATCAGTAAAATAAATAATTGGCTCTAAATGTTTTCTGAAGTCTCAGTTCTAACCTTTTGTGCTTTTAGAACTTCAAGACTGAGGTTCCTTTTTTTGAGGGAAGGGAAGGGAACTAATGATTCCATTAGTGTTGGCAGCTCCCCATGAGGAAAAACTCTGTACTAACACAATTCTATACATGTCTACATCTAATATATATACTAAAAGAGGTACTAAGAGGTCAGGGAACTTGCCCAGGGTGACACAGCCAGGATGGAATTTTGAATGAAAGTCTTTCCATAATAATATCAATAGCTAGCATTTCTATTGGGATTTAAGTTTTATGAAATATTTTACAAATGTTATTTCATTTGATCATCACAATCTTGAGAAGTAAGTGCTATTATTGTCCCATTTTACAGATGAGGAAACTGAGGCAAACTAGCTCAAGTGATTTGCCTAAGGTTATATAGCCATTAACTATGTTAGGCTGGATTTGAATTCAGGTCCTTGAGTCCAACTCCAGTGCTATATGTACCATTGTGCCACCTGCATGCCTTTTTCTTTTCTTATTTGATCCTTTTAACTTTTTTCTTCCTCCCTCCTCTCTTCCTCCATCCCCCATTATAACAAGCAATCTATCATATCTGTACAATAATATTAAACATATTTCTACATTAGTCATTTGTGAAAGAAGAAACAGAACAAAAGGGAAAAACCGTAAGAAAGAAAAAACAACAACAAAAAAATGAAAACAGTAAGTTTCAATCTGCATTCAGACTCTGTAGTTCTTTCTCTGGATGTGAATAGCATTTTCCATCAAATGTGGAATTGTCTTAGATTGTATTGCTGAGAAGAGGTAGGTCTATCAAAGTTGTTCATTGCATAACATTGTTGTTACTGTGCATAATGTTCTCCTAGTTCTGCTCATTTCACTGAGCATCAGTTCACATAAATTTTCCCAGATTTTTCTAAAATCTTCCTGCTCTCATTTCTTATAGAACAATAATATTCCATTACATCAATATAATACATTTGTTTGGTCATTTCTCAATTGATGGGCATCCCCTCTATTTCTGATTCTTTGCCACCACAGAAGAACTGCTATAAATATTTTTGTACCTGTGAGTCCTTATTCCTTTTTTATGATCTCTTTGTGGTATAGACCTCATAGTGGTATTGCTGGATCAAAGGATATGCATAGTTTTATAGCCTTTTGACCACAGTTCCAAATTTTAGTTGCCTTTTTCATCCTCAGTTGGTTTCCATCCATTATGCCATACTATCTCATCCCAATGCCCAAGGAAAAAAAAGATTTATTGCTACTTTTTAAAATTCACACATTTATCACTTGCCAATAAGCCCTCATAGAATCCCTCATAGAATCTTCTTTTTTAATAAAGAAAAATCACACAAACAAAACAAATCGACTCACTGCTCAAGCTTGGCAATATGTACTGCATCTGTAACTGCAGTTTACCACCTGTTTTGAGAGGAGATAACTGTTAACAATCTTCCAGTCTCTAGAATCAAGGTTGATCATCCCATTGAACTAAACCAAGATATCTTTCCATATTTCTTTGAATTCTACAATTTAGCATTTATATTTGGTTCTATATAATGATATGCTGTTATATTCATTTGGCACAGTTTGTTCATTTATATCCAAACTAACAGGCATTCGCTTTTTTCCAGTTTATTGTTTCTATATTTTTGTACATATTGAACCTTCTATCTCTCTGTGTAAGCATTTCCTCCATTCATCCTTCTTTCTCTTTCCCTCCCTTCCTCCCTCCCTGTGTGCTTCCCTCCCCTCTCTTTTTTCCTTTCTTACACCCAGCATAGTGCCTTGGACATAGTAGACACTAAACACTTTTTTACTTGACTTGAGAGCAAGATCACTTGAAGGACTCTAGATATTTAACCTGGAGAAGAGAAGACTTAAAGGGAGCATGATAAATGCCTTCAAATATTGGAATAGTAGTTACTCAAGAAAAGATAGTACATTAATTTTACTTGACTTCATTGGGTAGAACCAGGAACAATTGGGGCAAAGATCACAGAAAAACAATTTGACCCAATAAGAGAAAAAAATCCTAACAAATGTAACTATTCAAATGTACCACAGGCTGTCTCAGTGGGTAACAAGTTTCTCGTTGATGCATTTTTTTCAATGAATGATAAAGACCATTTGTTAGGGATGTTTGAACAGGTATAGGTGGCAGTGGATGGTCTAAAAGGTCCCTTTCAAGTTGGAGATCCTGTGAAAACATTTTTTAAGCGGGTTTCCTTTGCATTCTTGAGGCATTAAAAGTAAACATGACTGTTCTCAAGGCCTTTGATTTTTATAAGTGATGGTGTGTTAAACCTTCCAGCTGAGAAGGTCCCAGAGTCCATGAAAAAGAGAAAATTTAAAGGAAATATTAAAGCTAGGAAGCCTTGGATTTCCCAGGGAGAATGGGAAGAAATAATTATAACCTACCTTTGCATAGAGCTTTAAGGTTCAAAAATCACCATCTTAAAAAGAATCATATGAGGTCAGAAATGAATGCATATTGTCTTATTCATCTGACCTCCTGGGACCTCACTTTCTTCATCTATAGATTATTGGGGCTGAACTAGATGGTTGCCAGGGTCCTTTCCAATTCTCAACCTTCCCTTCCTTTGATTCTATTTTAGAGATAAGGCTCAAAAAGTGAAATAACATGTGAGTGTTAGACCTGGGAGTTACCTAATTGGTCTCCCTGCCTTCAAATTTATCTCCCCACCTCCTAATTAGTCTCTTGACTTCCAGCTCACCTCTCATAACCCATTCTTTAAATAGCTTCCAAAATGATATCCATAAAGGTGAGATCTAACCATGTTATCCTCCCATTCCATCAACCATGGAGAATGTCAGAGCTGGAAGAAACTTCAATGCCCATCTAATGTAATCTACACTCAAAAGGGATCACCTCTACAGCATACCAGATAAATGGGCTCTGCTCTTTGCTTAAGGATTTTTAGGAAAGAGGAATCTCTAACCTTCCAAGACATTTCTTCCCACTTTTGAGAAAAGCAAATAATTTTTAGTCTGTTTTTCCATCAAGCATAAATCTGCCTTGTACTTATTCATTATATTCAGTTATTTCCTTGAGGTCAGGACCAGAGTAATCTCACATCCACGAGATAGCCCCTCCTGGAGGATCAAGCCAGCTATGCTATTGCTGTGGCCACCATACTCACATAACTGCCGTTTTAACAAATATCCTTTCCATGATCACCATTTTGAAATAATGGTTATTTTTCATATTTCTTGCAAATTCAAGGAATTACAAAACACTTTCTTTATAAATCCTTAAGATCAAGACTGGAAGCATTAATATTCTGTTTTTTATGAAAGAAGAGGGAATAGAGCCTCAGAGAGGTAGAGTGAGTGGATCAAATCAAACAGTAAATATCAACACCTAGTTCAGGGAGAATTAATACTTCTGGTGTGAATTCTCACTAAATCCTTTTCAAGGTTTTTCACCCACCCTTGGTGTCCATCTGTCTCCTAATTATCACCTGTGGTTCCAAGATATGGTTCCAGTATGTATAGCAGCTACATCCCAGTAAAAACATCTCAGCAAACAGAGTAAACTAGGTTGTGGGCAACTATTGGGCTTCAAATTCATTGATGAGTTAGGGGAATTTCTATCCTGTGTGAAGATTTTCCCCAGAAGAATGACTGGATGAGAACAATTTATTCCAATGGTCATGAAGGCAATTGAAGAAGGCATTGGGAAGTGCTTAGAGCTTGGTCAGACATTGAAGACATCCAGTGCTGTCACTGGTCCTCTTCAACAACAGGATCTCCAACCATTCTTCAGAGCAATTTGGAACTATGCTCAAAACGTTACCAAACTGTGCATACCCTTTGACCAGCAGTGTTTGTTTGTTTGTTTGTTTCTTTCTTTCTTTCTTTCCTTCTTTATTAATAATTTTTATTTGCAAAACATATGTATGGGTAATTCCTAACCATTAACCCTTACAAAGCTTTCTGTTACAAATTTTTCCCCCCTACTCCCCACCCCTCCCCTAGATGGCAGGATATCTACTACATGATAATCATGTTAGAATACTTAAGAAATCGAATATATATATAGTTTTTGCCACACATCATTTTTTTGTGCAGGAGAAATCATATCTACAAGAAATAATAATCCAATAAAGGAAATACAATGCAAGCAAACCTCAATAGAGAACATGAAAATGTTATGTTGTGGTCCACATTTCACATCCCTCTCTCTGGATGTATATGGCTTTCTTCACTGAAAAATTGAAATTGGTTTGAAGCATTTCATTGTTGAAGAGAGTCATGTCCCTTAGAAATGATCCTCATATAGTATTGTTGTTGCCGTGTATAATGATCTCCTGGTTCTGCTCATTTCACTCAGCATCAGTTCATGCAAATCTCTCCAGGCCTCTCTGAAATCGTCCTGCTGGTCGTTTCTCACAGAACAATAATATTCCATAACATTCATATACCATAATTTATTCAGCCACTCTCCAATTGATGGGCATCCATTCACTTTCCAGTTTCTAGCCACTACAAAAAGAGCTGCCACAAACATTCTTGCACATGTGGGGCCCTTTCCTTCTTTTATGATTTCTTTGGGATATAAGCCCAATAGAGACCCAGCAGTGTTTCTACTGGGCCTGTATCCCAAAGAAATCTTACAGGAAGGAAAGGGACCCAAGTGTTCAACAATGTTTGTGGCAGCCCTTTTTGTAGTGGCTAGAAACTGGAAACTGAATGAATGCCCATCAATTGGAGAATGGCTAAATAAATTATGGTATATGAATGTTATGGAATATTATTGTTCTGTAAGAAAGGACCAGCAGGATGATTTCAGAGAGGCCTGGAGAGACTTGCAAGAACTGATGCTGAGTGAAATGAGCAGAACCAGGATATCATTGTACAAAGCAACAACAAGACTATACAATGATCTAGTATAGTTTACCTCTCAGACCTGTGGAGATGGAATAAATTTATGTGCAAAGAAGAACTGGAACTCTTAATTGAACAACAGATAGATAATTTTGATTATATTAAGTTTAAAAGTTTTTGAACAAACAAAACTAATGCAGACAAGATTAGGAAGGAAGCAATAAATTGGGAAATCATCTTTACATTTAAGGGTTCTGATAAAGGCCTCATTTCTAAAATATATAGAGAATTTTCTCATATTTGTAAGAATTCAAGCCATTCTCCAATCGATAAATGGTCAAAGGATATAAACAGACAATTTTCAGAGGATGAAATTAAAACCATTTCTAGTCATATGAAAAGGTGCTCCAAATCACTATTGATCAGAGAAATGCAAATTAAGACAACTCTGAGGTACCACTACACACCTGTCAGATTGGCTAAAATGACAGGAAAAGATAATGATGAATGTTGGAGGGGATGTGGGAAAACTGGGACACTGATACATTGTTGGTGGAACTGTGAACGGATCCAACCATTCTGGAGAGCAATTTGGAACTATGCTCAAAAAAGTGATCAAACTGTGTATACCCTTTGACCCAGCAGTGTTTCTACTGGGCTTATATCCCAAAGAGATCTTAAAGGAAGGAAAGGGCCCCACATGTGCAAGAATGTTTGTGGCAGCCTTTTTGTAGTGGCTAGAAACTGGAAACTGAATGAATGCCCATCAATTGGAGGATGGCTGAATAAATTATGGTACATGAATGTTATGGAATATTATTGTTCTATAAGAAATGACCAGCAGGATGATTTCAGAGAGGCCTGGAGAGACTTGCATGAACTGATGCTGAGTGAAATGAGCAGAACCAGGAGATCATTGTACACAGCAACAACAAGACTATACGATGATTAATAACTTAAAAAAGAAAATAATTATCTGAGCACTAAAGTTGGACAAAGAAAAGGTAATAACATTCTGAAAAACCAAGGAAGAATTAAATAAGATCCAAAAAAAATTAGAAGAGATCATAGAGGTGGGATAGAAGTCTTTCTTGACCTCATAGAATAGAGGATATCTGGGTTAGATTTTTTTTTGAGCATTAAAGAAAATTCACATTTTATTTTAATCAATTTCATTCAATGTTTTTATTTTTTCCCAGTTACATATAAAACATTTTTTAAACTTTGAGTTCTAGTTTTTCTCCTTTCCTTTCCACCCCCACTCCATAATGAGAAGGCATATGTGAAGTGATGCAAAACATTTCCATGAAAGTTATATTGTGAAAGAAAACATAGATCTCCCCCCGCCAAAAAAACCCTAAGAAAAAAAAGAAAAATGTGTTTCAATTTGTATTGTCGCATTCAGTTTTTCCTTTGGGTATGGATAGCATTTTTCATCAAAAATCCATCAGATTAGTCTTGGATCATTATATTGCTGAGAATAGCAAAGTCATTCACAGCCAATTATCCCACAACATTGCTATTATTTTGTACGCAGTATATTTCACTTTGCTTGAGTTTATGGAATACTGTCCAGGTTTTTCTGACAACATCCTGCTTTATTTCACATACAACAATAATATTCTGTCATAATCCCATACCACAATTTATTCAGCCATTCTCCATTGATGGACATACCCTCAATTTCCAATTCTTTGCCTTGAGAAAAGAGCTGCTGTAAATATTTTTGTATGTAGGTACCTTTCCTTCTTTTTAAAAATCTTTCTTGGGATTTAGGTTTTGGGATTCATACCACCTAATAGTGTTATTGTTATGTCAAACCATATGAATGATTTTATAACTCTTTGGGAATAATTCATATCTTTTGATCATTTATAAATTGGGTAATGACTCTTACTTATTTTTTTTAGAAATTTGACTCAGTTCCCTTTACATTTGAGAAATGAGGCTTTCAACAGAGAAAATTGCATCAAAATTCTTTTCCCAATTACCATTGGTAACTGAATTTCTTACCAATTAATTCAATCCTTTCTTCTTTTATATTGACCCTTCTCAAAAATGTTTTGCTACTGATCACTCCCTCCCCCAATATGACCTCTTCTATTATTCTCCCCTCTTCTCATATCTCCTTTCCCATCTACTTTTCTGCAGCACAAGATAGATTTCTATATCAATATTGAGTGTGTATGTTATTTCCTCTTTGAGCAATTCAAATGGAAATAAGGTTTACTCACTCTCTGTCCTTTCCCCCTCTCCCCATCACTGTAAAAGCTTTTTCTTGCCTCTTTTATGGATCTATGTTTTCTTTCACAATATAACTTTTATGGAAATACTTTGCATCACTTCACATATGCCTTCTCATTATGAAGTGGGGGTGGAAAGGAAAGAAGAGAAACTAGAACTCAATGTTTAAAAAATGTTTTATATGTAACTGGGAAAAATAAAAAAAAAACATTGAATGAAATGGTTTACACCATTCTACCTCTCCCTTTTCCATTCTTCCCATACATTTCTCTCTCATACTTTAACTTATTTTTTAGATATCATTCCTTCATATTCAACTCATATTTGTGCCCTGTCTATATATACTCTTTCTAGCTGCTCTAATCATAAAAAAGTTCTTATGAGTTACAGATATCATCCTCCCATTTAAAAAGATAAGCCTTATTAAATCCCTTATGATTTCCCTATGCTGATTACCTCCTTATGCTTCTCCTGTATTTGATAATCAGATTTTCTATTCCCTTCTGGTATTTTCATTATAAATGCTTAAAAGCTTTCTATGTCACTGAATATCCACTTTTTTCTTGAAGGATTATACTTAGTTCTGCTGAATAGATGATTCTTGGTTGTAATCCTACTTCTATTGCTCTCTGGAACATCATTTTCCAAGCCCTCCAATCCTCTAAGGTAGAAGCTGGTAAATCTTGTGTTATTCTGACTGTGGCTCCACTATAGTTGAATTGTTTCTCTCTGGATGTTTGAAATAGTTTCTCCTTGACTTGGGAGTTCCAGAATTTGGCTATAATATTCCTGGGAGTTTTCATCTTGTGTTTTCTTTCTGGAGGTGATCAATGGAAAATTTCAATTTTGATTTTACCCTCTGGTTCTAGAATTCAGTACAATTTTCCTTGATAATTTCTTGAACGATGATGTCCAGGCTCTTTTTTGATCATGGCTTTCAGGTAGATCAATAATTTTAAAATGATCTCTCCTGTATCTATTTTCCAGGTCAGTTTTTTTCTAATGAGATATTTTACACTCTTTTCTATTTTATTCATTTTTTGATTTTGTTTTTATTATTTCTTGATTTCCCGCAAGGTCATTAGCTTTGATTTTCTCAATTCTAATTTTGAAGAAATTATTTTCTTCAGTGAGCTTTTGTATTTCCTTTTTCATTTAGCCAATTTTGCCTTTAAAGGCATTTTTATCCTCATTTTTTTGTATTTCCTTTTGCATCACTCTCATTAATCTTCCCAATTTTTCCTCCATCTCTCTTACTTGTTTTAAAAAAAAAAACTTTTTAGCTCTTCCATGATCTGAGGCCAATTCTTATTGTTTTGGAGGCTTTGGATGTAGGGACTTTGACTTTGATATCTTCTTCTGAATGTGTGTTTTGATCTTCCTTGTCATCATAGTAACTTTTTATGCTTAAAATCTTTTTGTGTTGCTTGCTCATTTCCCCAGCCTATTACTCAACTTTTAACTCTTTGTTAAAGTAGGGCTCTGTTTCCAGGCTGGAGGATGAAATGTCCCAAGTTTTAGGAGTTTTATGCAGCTGGTTATAGGTATGTGCAAGTTTTCAGTTCTTCCAAGGGTAGTATGTTTGAGTGAGTGACTATACTCTTTTCTGCCCTGGAACTGTGAGGAGTACCTCTGCTCCACTGTGACTGTAAGTTCTAGTGTATTAAAGCAACAAAATCCTTCCTCAGTTTTAGTAAAAAGACCTCCTTCTGACCACCTGTTCAACTCCCTCACCATCTCTAGGCTGGGACCTCCAGAAGCTGCCACTACTACTGTGGCTGCTGCTCCCATTGTTACCACTGCCAGTGGTTTCTCAAGGCCCTGTCACCCTAAGCAAGACAAACCTTTCCTATTGACCTTCCGAGTCATCTTTGGTCACTCTGGCCTGAGGGGACTGAAAACTGCCTGTTGCTGCTCCTGATTAAGAGACCTCGAGGCCTGCCTCTAGTTTGCTGTTGCAGGAGCCCAGTCTGGGGTTGTGCTGGCATGGTCTGCATCAGAACTGCATAAGACTCCCACCCTGGTGCAACAGAGCTTTCCTGCTGAGCTTGTAAGTTGTCTTTTGCTAGAAAATTGTTTTACTCCATCTTCTTGTGGGTTTTGATGCTTTAAAATTTGTTTAAAGTCATTATATAAAGAAATTTGGAAGGGTTTGAGGGAGAGCTCAGGCAAGTCCCTGCCTTTACTCCATCATCTTGGATCCACCCCCCCAGATATTTTAAAAATGTTTTTAGTCTGAAATTAAACGTCAAATAAACAAATAAAAGAGCCTTTTCTTTACATGCAGCAGTATTACAAAAGAGGATTCTATAGGAAACTGAAAATTCATTTCTTACAGTTTCCTTTATAATATATAATATAAAAGACAGTTTATATTAAATTTCACACAACTTTCAAAGCTATCATATTTTTATTTCTTTCTTGCTTTCCTTCTATTCTCTTCTTTGAATTAAAAAATATTATAAGGAACCTTTTTGGGGTAGGGGCATGGGAATTGCTAACTTCTTGGCGTTGTTTTCTCTTAGCATTCTCCCTTTCCATTAAAGACCAAGAAAAAGAAAGGGGAAAAACCCCTTTTTAATAAATAAGCAAAACCAAGCAAAATGAATCCAAATGTGTATATAGCTTTTGGTTTTGTTTCCATCACTTCTTGGAGCTGGGTTGAACTAAAAAGGAAGATAAGAATCCTAAAATGTGACAATGATGAGGGATGGCATTCTAGACAAGAAGAGTAGGGCAAAGGCATAGAGAAGGAAGATAGAATGTGAGATTAGGGGGGCAGTTTGTGGTCCTGTCTAAAGTGGAGAGATCATGAAGAGGAGTATTATTGAAATAAGGCTGTAATGAAAGGCTGAAGCCAGACTGCAGAAAGTCTCAAATGCTAAGCTAAGGAGTTAGAATTTATCTGATTGGCAGCGAGAAGCCCTTGAACTGGAAAGTGACGCAATTAAATCTCTACAATAGGAAGTTTATTTTTGGTGGCTATGAAAAAGATGGATAGAGAAGTGGGGAGAGGGGAAGCAGTGAGAACATTATGGTAGTCCAGGCAGAAGGGATGAGTTTCTGAACAAGAACTGTGGTATTGTGAGAGGAGACAAGGGGATGGATGGGAAAGTTGCAGTAGGGACAGAATTGATGGGACTTGGCAGCTGATTTTATATGGTGAAGGAGAGGGAAGAATCTGAGTGGATGACTCAGAGAGGAAAAGAGAGGGAGAGAAAGACAGACACAAAGAGACAAGGAGACATAGGGAAAGACAAAAAGAGACAGAAACAAAGAGGGCGTCAAACAGAGAGACAGAAAGAGACATAGAGATAGAGAGACAGAGATCAGAGACAGACAGATATGTGCATGCAGAGAGAGAGATTGAGAGAGACAGAGACAGAGAGAGACAGAGAGAGACTGAGACCTAGAGAGACTTAGAGAGACAGACAGACAGACAGACACACACACACAAAGAGAGAGAAAGAGGAAGAGAGAGAGGGGGGGGGGGCAGAGAGCAGAATTTTTTTGTTATGTTATTTTTTTTTTTTTTTTTTTTTACTTTAGGACTTCTCATATACGTTCATTAGTATAGGGAACATTTAGTCATGAAACTTTCTCCACTAATTCAGATCTGCCACTGGCCTACAACTTTGAATATTGGAGGCTCTGAGAGGTGGAGTGTCTTGCCCCAGGGACAAAGAGTTAGTATGTGTCAGAGGCTAGACTTGAAACTTTTTTACTGACTCCAAAACCAGTTCTGTATCTATTATCCATTACTGTACATTGCTTCTACTCCTGAGAGGACAACATCACAGCTTATTCATTCATTCATCCCTTTATAATCTACTCATTCCTCCATTTATTTGCTTCTTTATCTATGCATTAATTTATCAATTATCTATTTACATACCTATTTATTGATCTCTTTCTCTTCTCTTCTCTTCTCTTCTCTTCTCTTCTCTTCTCTTCTCTT
>JAJPUD010004564.1:0-36143 GCA_023553655.1 Myrmecobius fasciatus | reverse complement strand
CTTCTCTTCTCTTCTCTTCTCTTCTCTTCTCTTCTCTTCTCTTCTCTCTCTCTCTCTCTCTCTCTCTCTCTCTCTCTTTTTCGTCCTGGCCCTGGAAGATGGTTTCAATCCCAAGAGCTCTGGGAGCTTCTGAATGTCAGGGAGCATATTATGATTTGAAGACTGTCTAAGGAACCTAGAAAGGCATCTGATTTATTAGGGGAAACAACAGACTTAGCACGGGTTGGTCCAACTTGTGAAGTTGCTTCAAGTGACTCAGAGAAAGATATGATAATATGTTAATTGTATGAGACCAGATTTGAGCTCAGGTCCTCCTGACTTCAGGGCTGGTGCTCTATCCACTGTGCCACCTAGCTGCCCCCACCTTTATTTTCTAGATTGAGGAAACTGAGGCTCAGGAAGGTAAATACATGCCCAAGATCAGTCAGGTGGTTTATATCATAACCTGGTTGTCTGATTCTGAAGTCACTGCTCTTTCCATTACAATATCCTGCCTCTTAAAGGCACGCCTATTTCCAGGCAACCTACCCCAAATACCAAGCAATACTGGGGAGAAACCCAAGGGGTTTAAGTCTTGGGAATCGCTCGATTTCTGGACACTTCCTTTAGGTCCTGGAGAGACTCCCTTATCACACTAGTGCTTCCTAGCCCCCTCTGGCTGGCACTGATGGATTTCATTACAAAGCCTTTTCCTATCATTGGCATATAGGTTTTATTGGGGCCATATGGGCGGAAGTGTTGACATGGCATCATGGTAGTTTACCACTGCAACTTAAAGACTAATAAATCATATTTGTGAACAACATATGTGTTAATTGTTCATTAAACAAAATCTTGCAGAATAATGTCTTCAAGGAAAAGTTCTTCAACAGTGAATGCCAGTGTATGTTGCCTAGTGAAATATATAATCAATCATTCTGGGCAGCCTTTTTTTGATTCTCATCAAGATGAGGGGAATAAGTGACAAAAAAGAAAAGAGGAACAAATGAACCTCTACATGGGGAAAGTACTCCAGAAAGTACAACCCAATGGCAAGAGAATAGAATTTAAACTAAGAGGACCAAGCTCTGACGCTTAGTACCTGAATGACAATCTCTCTAGATCTCAGCTTCCTTATCTGCAAATTGAATTGGTTGAAATCAATGTTTGTTCAAGGCTCTAAATTTATGATCCTAGATCTTTCAGATATTTACTAAATGAGTGACCCTGGGCAAGGACTGGCCTTTGTCTGCTTCAGTTTCCTTATCTGTAAAATGGGGATAATAATAACACATGTCCTAGAAATTATTATAAGTGTCAAATGGCATAGCTATAAAGCATTTGACATAGGTCCTGACACATAGAAGGCACGATATAAATGTCAGCTATGACAATGATGATTGGTGATAAAAAAAAAAAACCCATAAATCATGGATTCTGGGCAAGTCACTTAATCCTGTTTATCTCAGTTTCTTCATCTGTAAAATGAATTGGAGAAGGAAATGGCAAATCACTCCATTACTCTTGCAAAGAGTGCTCTCTCTCCCATTGGGGTCAGCAAGTATCAGATAGCTGAAACATTGAACAACAATAACAAGAATTGGAATAGGCCTTAGGGACTTTCTAATTAGACCCTTACTTAGAAGGAGCTTCCTCTTGAAAATGCCCAGCAAAAGCTATCTAGCTTTTGTTTGGGCACTTCCAGTGAGGGGGGCATCCCTACATCCTGGGCCTGTTCTCTAATAAAATGGCTCCAAATAGAACTTTTCCTCTTATCTTAAGACTATATATCTCTCTGCAAGTTTTGTCCCCTTGTTCCTAGCTCTGACCCCTGGGACTGGGGGTGGAACCAACAGAATAAGAAACATTATGGGTTGGAGGAAAGAATACTAGAATGAATATTAGATTTGAATTCAGAAGATTTGAGTTTTGAGCCTGACTTTGCCATTTATATTTATATGACTATGTGACCTTGGATAATTCATACAGTCTCTTTGGACCTCATTTCTTCATTTGTAAAATGAGGGATGTTGGATTAAAATCAGTCTCTCTGTCTTTCTCAGTCTCTGTCTGTCTCTGTCTCTGTCTCTCTCTCTGTCTCTCAATCAGGCTTAAATGACTTCCCCAGAGTAAATAATATAGCTAGTAAGTAAACAAGGTTATATTTAAACTCAGGTCCTTTTGACTCCAGGCCCAGTGCTCTATCCACTCTGCTATATAGCTGCTCCTGAACCTATTCTCTTAAAATCTAATTCTCTTCTACTCAAGAATCTTTTTTAAGCTTGAAGACAGCAGTATGACCCCCATGAGAATTATTTTTTAAGCTAAACATCTCCAGTCTTTTTCTAACAGATTTCTGATTCATGACTTTAAGGCCTTCCATTGTTCTGCCCGGCCTCTTCTGGCTATCCTCCAATTTGTAATTTCCACTCCTATAGTATGTGCCTAGAACTGAACACAACACTCCAGGAGTAGGTATTTGACCAGGTCAAACTAGAGCAAAGCAATCATATGCTTGTATCCATTAGCTAGGTCTCTCAAAGCAGGCCAGAATCATATTAGTTTTTTTGGATGCCATATTATACTGTTGACTCATACTGCCCTTGAAGCCATTATAACCCACAAATCTTTTCTGTATGACCTGTTATCTAACCCTATTTCCCCTACCTTAGACTAGTGAAGTGAGAGCTAGGTATCATGGTGCCAAATCTCAATTGATTTTTTCATGTCCTTGATGACTTCTTAGCCACATTTAATTTATTCAATTCAAGATTTCTCCATCTCTATATATGCCAATGGCCATTTCACAGAATGGATACTGATAACTATTGCACAGGATCAATAACTCATGAAAAGTGATTCTTCATAAATTAATTCCTATTGTTCCCTCTTTGATTGATTAAGGGGCCCACAACTCACAAATAAGTGGATGAGTGCCTTGTTCTTGACCCAGTCATGACCAGGTTTTTTCTGCCAAGCAAGAGCTGGGCATTGCCCATGACCATTGGTAGAGTCATAGGGGAGGCAGTGGGGGCAGAACCAGGAGTCCCACCAACCTCCAGCATCAGAAGCAGAGCACTGTGTCCCAGCATGGTGCATGATAATATATCTTTTTTTTTAATTTGCTGTGACAATTGGGATTAAGTGAATTGCCCAGGATCACATAGCTAGGAAGTGTTAAATGTCTGAGATCAGATTTGAACTCAGGTTTTCCTGACTTCAGGGCTGATGCTCTATACACTGTACCACCTAGCTGTCTCCATGCTAATATATCTGAAATTCAGAAAGACATGGAGTATAGATTACTATTTGCAGTAAACAATCTTGTAATAAACATTAATATTTTGCTTCCTCCTCAGTTTCCTCAGGAAAAATGAGTGATCAATGTTTACCTTCCAATACAACATCATTTAATTGGCAAATGTGGAGTGTACATTAGCTATTCATTAATGAACAATTTTATGATACAATCACACCTTGGAAAAAATATTGAAAGTCTCTTGGATGATTTTGGAGAATCCTCCAATTTGGGCTCCCAGCTCAGCATTTTTAGACCTGTATAGTAGAATAGCAGGAACATCTCCTTAGGATACATAGTTTTCCATTTCTTCCTTCATGTCCTTTAAAAGAAGCAAAGAGTCCTATGGGTTCTCTTCCAGTTCAGTCCCATTTCTTCAGCCTCAGGTTATTCCACACCCAAACCTATTGCTTTCTCGTTTTGTTTTTTTTCTCATATGTGCTATCCACAGTTTCCATAATGGGTACCCCAGTGCTGACAGCTCCAAATGGATTTGCTTACAAAATGCCTGATGTGAACTCTCAGAGTTCAGCCTATCACGATTAATAGGGATGAACAAAGAAGAAGAGTTCCTAGGGAAGTGCTCAACTTTGCCCCAGCTGAAGCTGCTTATGTTATTTTTTCTTTGTCCCTTCAGAAGACCAAGATATCAGAGATAATACCATGACAGGCAAGTGAATTGGATTTCATTGAGGGAGGGCTCTACAAAGTCACCAGTCTCACTCTCTCCTCCAGTGCCATCCGGCCAATATAATTTTCTCTTCCAGTGCCAGTAATCAGATATAGATTCAGAATGCTTGGAGATGGTCCTGGATGCAGTGGGAGACCTCAGCCTTTTTAAGCTCATTACTGACAAGTCATTACAACTTGGTAACTAGCTCCAAAGATCTTGCTTCCCCCAAAATCTATATCCAGAGCCCAGCCTGGAAGCCAACAGGCATGTGATCCTAGACAGATATCAATTGCTTGCTCAGATGAAATCTGGCTTTGAAAAGAAAATGCAAAGGCAGCATGAAGTGAGATGATCCAGTGAGAACTCCAGTGTGAGTGCCCTCCAGGGAAGGTTGCAGGTGAATCGCTCAGGAGGCCAAGGACCCTTGAAGAGGATTTCCTCTAGAGGAAAATGGAAATAAAAGGTTTTCTCAGTAGCTTCATAGAAAAGAGAACCATTTTCCATTGACTGTTAAAGAACTAAGGAGATGCTTCACTGAGCAGTAGTCACACCCTGTCCATGATCCCCCTAATTTTTCTGAACACATGAACTGCCAAGAGAAGAATGAACAATTCCAATTAAGCCTATTTTAAAACAGATGTGATTTGCAAACGACATTTTATCCTATTAGTTGGATTGGGTAGTAGACGTTAACTATATCTATGACAAGGAGTTGGGCCTGATTCTTTACAAATTAGGATACTGTTTATTATCTTTGAGAAATTCTACATACTTTCCATTGAAAAATCCTTTGTATTTATTGTTGATAAGGTTTTTTTTTTTAACCATATTTTAGTTTCTGCTGCTATTCCCTCCTCATAAGGGAATACTTATTCATATAATTTTGGATATGTATGTGTTTTGTAAATTCATATTCTTTTAAATTCATATTTTTAACTGAAATGGACTGATTTATATAAAAAGAAAGTCTTGGGATTTTTTTTTCTCCTGCAACTTTTTTTTGGAAGTTACTATTTGGTGTAGCAGTCATTAAAATATCACATTTTCTTTATCTTTTTGGGAAAAATTTAGCTCCTAAGTGAATGTGCCAACATGTCCAATTTTAGCAAGTCAATGTGAGACTGTTAATTCTAGTTTGGAGCAAGAGCTCTGATGGTTCCCTGACCCTAGTGGGGATGCTGTACTTAGTCCTTTAAGCCCCAGACTCATGGAGTTCTAAGTGGAAGCTCATCTCCAGAAGGCTCGTCACCCACCAGGTGATTGGCTTTGTCTATGTATTGTGTACTTCTGGCCATAGCTCACAAAGACACATCTGGTCATCTGTGATCTGTGCCTGTGGAGGGAGGTTGACCCTTTACCTTTGAAATCACCAAGGATACAACGAATGATTTGGAGATAATGCTGCTCTGCAAATGTGTCAGTTTAATATTTTAAATGAAAGCTGAGTTCAGAAGGGCAGGGCCCCCATATGTGAAGCCATTCAGTAAGACTGCTCAGGTGGTTCATTTTCACAAATGAGATTCTGGTCATTTGGGAATGGCTCTTCTAAATAGCTCATTACAAGATGGGTAACAAAACAAAAACAACTCTGTCTCATATATACTTTGTCTCAAGCTGACCATATTTTCTTTAACCTCTGTCACTGATGCATTGTACCTCTCTGTTTGGAGACCAAGTAAAGCAGTGTGGGGCAGTGGAAATACAACTGGATTTGAAGTCAGTAGATCTGAGTTCTTACCATGGCTTAGACACTGGCTTGGATTGGTTACATGACCAGTATGGACCTCACGTCTGTGAAGAAGCCATTGTGTGATTCTCTGAGTGATGTACCAACTTATATAAAATGAGAAGTTAGATTATAACTATAATGATCTCACGAGCAAGTAAAAACTATGTACACTTTTCTTGTAAAAAAATATTCCTAGGTATTTGAACTCTTTCACCAATCATCTGTTCTTCTAGGCTTTGAAACAGACAATGAAGTTTCCCAAGGGGAAACTACTCTTTCCCACAAATATAACTGACAGGAAAGAAACCTTCTATCTATTGCCTCCTTGTCCTTGCTTAATTATTCATCTTTAAAAATGAGAGTCAGGATTCGAGTAATGATCTTGATATTTTAAATCTTTACTTAAAATTGTCTCAATTCCTGCAATTCATCGCCTGATGAAAGAAGGAAAATATTCTGTTTCTATCTCTGTCTGTCTCTCTCCCTCTCCCTCTCTGTCTCTCTCTGTTTCTCTCTGTCTTCCTCTATCTCTGTCTCTGTCTCTCTTGCTCTCTGTCTCTCTGTCTCTCTCTGCCTCTTTCTCTCTGTCTCTCTTGCTGTTTGTCTCTGTGTTTCTCTGTCTCTTCATGTCTCTGTCTCTCTCATTCTCTCTCTGTGTCTATCTATATATAGATAAAGATGGTGTGTATTCTGCACATTTTGGGATGTCTATGCCAGAGAAGGAGCCTATTTATGTCAATCTGTACATGTTGAAGATTGGAAGGAGGGAAAGGGAATTATATGATTATAGATGATAGGATCGATAGATGGAAGATCTCTAGAAAGTATCTTTTTCAACCCTTTCACTTTGTAGATAAGAACACCAGAGTCCAGTTTGGTGAAGGTACTTACCTTTGGTCACACAGTTTGTCAAAGAGAATTCTGCATGTTCCTGTATATCTTAGTGAGGATTTTTGCACAGATTTATACTATAGATGTCACAGTGGAGAGTTGAATGGGCCATATAGGAAAGTCCATGTATGTCAGAGAGGATAGTTTGTATAAGTTGAGACAGGGAAGAAAGAGATTGTTTATGCCATAGGGATTATTAACTGCTTAGGATACTTTTTAATTAGTATTTATGTAGCACTTTGACCTTTATAAATATTATCTCATTTTTTTCCTTCACCATAATCCTGAGAGATAAATGCTACTATTATTTCCATTTTATATGTGAGAAAATTGAGGCAGACAAAGGGTAACACAGCTAATGTTCCTGGGTTAAAGTAAGTACTTAATAAATGCTTAGTAATTAACTGGCAAATCCTTTTTACATTGATTGGAACTTCAACAATATTATCTTCTAACTGGCACTCAAAGATAACATAAAATAGAATCAGATGGCAGGAAAGGTGGGATTCTGCTATAAAAAGCCTCTTTCCTCTGGTTTTTCTGAGTTTTTGTGTATGGGGGGGGGATAGGGGTGGGGAGGGACAGACACCAGTAACAGGTTAAAAGGCAGTTTGCTATGATGTTCACTTCAAAAATTAGGCACAAAAGCAATAAAAAAGGATGACATATAACCAGTGATTTCACTTCCTATAAGTTTGAAGGACAAGGGGATTTTGCATTGACCAATAGAGATCATTCTGTCCAGGTTCTTCCTTACTACTAATGGTAAGGTAATGGAGAGGAAAGTGGTCATGGCTGGTGACTTCCTACTGAAGGACATTTGTATATATCTCTGGATATTTGTGAACCTGTCAGAAACAATATATCACATTTATCCTTTTTATGTGTTTGAGGATATGCTAGAGATTCTCCCATGCTTCCTGGTGATTCTTGGTGGGGGGAACAAATGATTCTACTAGAAGGAACTTAGAAAGCATTTCTAATGATTACAAAGTTACAAAGCACCTAAGAATGAAATTTTAATGGCAAAAAAGAAAAAAAAAAGAAAAAGAGGAATTATTTTAAGAGAACAATGTATTAACAGCAAGCAAATCATATTGTTTAGACATGCATAGAAGGTGGACACAGCTGCAAGTAATAAAAGATGGAAAAAAGCATGAAAGAATAAGGAATAATTTGCAACAGGTCAATCTTTTTATTTAAGAAAAATCCTCCAAATTATCCAAGTTGTTCAGGTGTAGAATGGCTGAAACCCTCTGTTTTTACTTCAGTCATTTGTGTGTAATTGTGTATGTGAGAGAGAGAGACAGAGAGACAGAGACAGAGAGAGACCCGCACAGAGAGAGAGACAGAGACAGAAAGAGACAGAAACAGAGAGACAGAGAGAAAGAGAGACAGAAACAGAGACAGACAGAGAAAAAGAGAGAGAGACAGACACAGAGAGACAGAGACGGAGAGACAGAGGCAGAGAGAGAGAAAGAGAAAGAAGAAGGGAAAGAGGGAAAGGGAGGGAGAAAAAGAGGGAGGGAGAAGGAGAGACAGAGAGACAGAAACAGAGACAGAGAAAGAGAAAAACCTATTGTCTTCTGCTGTATTCTTAGACTATTAGATTTTGCCATCTATTCTGTAGCTCTTTCTCTTCCTTTCCCTTTTCCAGCTGTCCTCCAGACCCAGAACCATAAGCAAATGGGTACTGCCATTATGACTAGAAAGGACTTTTCAATCAACTGCTTTATGATTCTATTCACCCCATCTGTGACTTCCCAAACCAAAATATACCTCCCCTGTCCACCATACCTCTTGATATGTTGGCTCTATGTTGGCTCCCTCTCTTAAAATGGAAACTCTGTGTGAAAATGTCCCCCTTCCTTGAGGGTTGGACTTTTCTAGCATGTGGTATAGTGCTTGGCACACTAGAGTGTAAACTTTTCAAGGGCAGGTTCTGTCTTTCTTTTTGCTTCTATTTCAATCTCCAGCACTTAGCACAGTGCCTAACCAAAAGTAAGTGCTTAGTGATTGTTTACTTGATGCAATAAATGGGACAATAAATGTCCCATTATTCATTCATTCATAGTGTAAGTAGTGAATTTCTCCTCACTGGAGCTTTTCAAGTAAAGGCTGGGAGAACCTGTACCATTCACTGTCTGGAGAGGATCCTTATTCAGTATCCAGGAGAGGGGGGAAGTGTTGGTATCTTCTGAGATTCCTTTTAACCTTGAAATTCTCTGTATATATCAAAAGGAGGAAAGTCTCTACAATGTTAGAATATTATCATCATACTATGTATTATAAATATCATTATACGTATTATGTTACATATCATAATGAGAGTTTTATATGAAGCAGGGCTGGGCGAAAGGTAAGGAGAGGGTCTCTATACATGTTGGTGGTGATATTTGTGCTGAGCCTTAAGCATTAGGGACAGAAAGGGAGACTCTCATTTTCTCCCTCCATCTTCAGTCTTGAGTCCATAGTTGCATTTGAGCCAGCTATCATCATGTCTCTTCATCATGTTTTCATTTTAGTTGCCTAATTGAGAGAAGGTAATTGCATAATGGGCTGATAATACCCTGTCTTTTGAAAGGGGATGTTAGTTTAATTGAATTTTTTTTTAGCTCAATAAGAATTATTCTTGTAGTTGCCGGCTGAATATACCATCTCTCCTTTTCCATTAGCTGCTCAGTGCTTAGAACACACATTTTACCCAAATACATGGCCCCTGTGCTCTCCTAGTCATCTTCTTGGTGCAAAGATGCTTCAGATGGCTTCACAATTCTCATAGTTATGCTGGGACAGCCTAGGCGGTATGGAATGGTAGCGATGCCTTTCATCTATGTTGTATATCATAGTGAGAGTTTTGTATGACTCTTAGTGGCTAAAGAACAAGGTGTCTTTTGTAAATGTTTTGGTGGAAATTAATTATTCACCATGCTTTGGGAAAGTCATAATTGAGGAGATTTGGATGGGGGGGTGGTGGTTAGTCCCTTCTTACTCTGCCTATGGTTGGCAGATTTGGGCTGCTAAGGTAATAGGTATAGAATTATATCATAATATGTAGTTAGTATTTCTATAGAACTTCCAGGATTGTAAATAACTTTACAAATTTTATCCTTGCAAAAACTCAGAAGTGTTTGTTCCACCATTTTCCAGTTGTGTCTGACTAGGATTTTCTTTTTCTTTTTTTTTTTACATAATCCTTTTTTTTAATTTATTTTTTTATTTGCAAAACATATGGATGGGTAATTCTTCAACATTAACCCTTACAAAGCTTCTGTTACAAATTTTTCCCCCCTATTCCCTACCCTTCCCCTAGATGGCAGGATATCCACTACATGTTAATTATGTTAAAATACTTGACAAATCGAATATATGTATACATATTTCCACACTTATCATTGTTGTGAAAGAAAAATCGTATCTACAAGAAAGAAAAATCAGATAAAGGAAACACAATGCAAGCAAACATCAATCGAGAGCATGAAAATGTTATGTTGTGGTCCACATTTCACATCCCTCTCTCTGGGTATATATGGCTTTCTTCAGTGAACAATTGGAAGTGGTTTGAAACATTTCATTGTTGAAGAGAGCCATGTCCATCAGAATTGATCATCATATATAGTACTGTTGTTGCCGTGTATAATGATCTCCTGGTTCTGCTCATTTCACTCAGAATCAGTTCATGTAAGTCTCTCCAGACCTCTCTGAAATCGTCCTGCTGGTCATTTCTTACAGAACAATAATATTCCATAACATTCATATACCATAATTTATTCAGACATTCTCCAATTGATGGACATCCATTCAGTTTCCAGTTTTTAGCCACTACAAAAAGGGCTGCCACAAACATTCTTGCACATGTGGGGCCCTTTCCTTAGGATTTTCTTTTGTTGGGGATTTTCCTCAAAGTCTTGTGGATTTTCTTTAATCTTTTCTTCTCTCACTGTCAGATAATTCTAAATGAGAGAAACCTGGATTCTTTCAAACATACCCAGAATTCATAGAATGCAAAGTCTGATTAAATTGACCAGTAGTTCTGGGTGTTCAGGGATCCAACCTGAGTTGGATTAATCAGGAAAGGCTTTGTGGTAAATATAGGACCGAAATGTGCTCTGTCATATAAAGCAAAGCTTCTTAAAATGTGGGAGTCATGAAATTATGATTTATTATCAGTAAATGTTTGATTTGTATGCCCATTTAATATATCTATATACCCAAAATCTCATAAAAATTTCTTGAGCATAAAGTGGTTAGAAATAGAGAAAGTTTAAGAAGCCTTGATTTAAAGGAACTGGGAGAGGACAGAGCCTTGGGAAGCCTGAGAAAGTTTATGATAGTTATCTTCAAGTATTTTAAGATCTGTCATGGAGAAGAGTGATTATATTTGCTATACTATTTTAGACCTTGGTGAACAGTGGACCATGACATCAGGGAGGTGATGCCATGACATGCAAGTGAATTGGAAGATAGAACTCTACACCTAGAGTCAGGAAGACGAGGTCAAATCTGGCTTTGGACCCTTAATAGTTCATGATCCTGAGCAAGTTGTTCAGCCTCTGTTCAAGAGGGGCTACAAGGTTCCATAGATAATAAATGTCTAAAGTGGGGTTTGAATCCAGATTTTTCCAACTCCAATTCCAATGATCTATCCATTAAACCATTCTGCCTCTGAAGATCAATGATAGCTGGAGAAAAGTAAGGGCACATAAGGAAAGATTTATTAAGATTGTCCAATATTGGAATGAGGATATCCTCCCTTAGTTCTTTAAGCCTTTAAGCAGTCTTTAAGCAGAGATTGGATGACCCCTTGTCAGGAATGTTGTTGAGAGAATTGTTGTGTAGGCAGAAGGTTGATCAGATGACTTTTGAGATCCTTTCCAACTTTGTGGTCTCATGATTTTGTGATTTTTGCAGCTGAATTATGAAAGATGGATGAGGAAGTAGAGAGGAATGAATGGATCCACCACAAAAGTGTTCTTTAATTTTTTTTTCTTTTGTGGTAATGAAAGGAAAAAAAATCACTCTATCACTTGATTAGGAAGTTCTATGCAAAGTACCTCTAAAGTCAAGGACAAAGGAAACTGCCATCAAACACCTTTTTTTTTTTTTTCTGGAAGTCAAAAGACATGAGATAAAGTGTTAATTCTGCATATAATTGTGTGATCTTCAGCGAATAATTTCTTTTCTCTGGGCCTCAGTTTCCTCACCTGGGTAAAATGGATGGGATTAGAGCAAGTTCCTTCCCAGCTCTGACATTTGGTTATTCTAGAACTCAGGAAAACTGATTTCAGTGCCTCAGTCTATCATTGACATTGAGAAATTCTTTGAGCCTGTTTTCTAATCTGTAAGAGGGAGTGAGAACTCATGGGGGATATTGTGAGATTCAACTGACAAAATTCTCACAGAAATATTTTGAGCAGGGCAAATCTTTATCAAAATATAATCCAGTTTTGGAGAGTATATTTCAGTCTGGAAGGTATTTGAGGACTTATTGGAGAGAGGTTAGCCTTGAAAAAATATCTTTGCTTTCTTGGAACTCAGTCTCATCTGCAAAATGAAAGGTTGTATGAAATATTAGAATCTTATAAGTGGAGGGGACCTTAGAGGCCATCTAGTCTAAACCTTACTTTAACAAAACTCTCCTCTATTGTACACCTGACAATTGGTTATCCAACCTTTGCTTGAAGATCTTCAGGGAGGGATAACTCAATGTACGGCCATCTCCAGTCACCCTGATATATATCTTGCTACTGGTCCCAGATGGCTCTGGAGGAGAAAATAAAGCTGGTGACTTTGCCTAGCCCTGCCTCACTGAAATCCAATTCACTTGCATGTCATGACAACCCCTCTCTGATATTATGATCCTCTCTGAGAATGAAGGGCAAACAACAACAACAACTCACATCGGTATTTTTCATTTCTTAAAATTCTAATTATTTGGAACTTTTTCCTTAAATTAAGCTTATGCTTGTCTCTTTTTTACTTCTGTTCTTTGCCTTTAATT
Source organism: Myrmecobius fasciatus (assembly GCA_023553655.1). Classification (NCBI taxonomy): domain Eukaryota; kingdom Metazoa; phylum Chordata; class Mammalia; order Dasyuromorphia; family Myrmecobiidae; genus Myrmecobius; species Myrmecobius fasciatus. The sequence goes on along the minus strand of JAJPUD010004564.1, from coordinate 23,572 downwards.
CTGCCCTGTGGACCAAGTAGAATAATTCTGTTCCCTTTTCCAAGTAATAGCCCTTCAGATGCATGGAGACTGCTAGTATGATATACCCTGTAGCTTTTGTGCTCCAGGATAAACAATACCACTTCCTTCAAATCCCCCAATGTCATGGACAATACTAGTGGATATATCTGTATTCTCTTGAACTAATCTGTCTTTTTTTAAATGTGTTACCCAGAACTAAACCCAATTCTTTAGATGTGAACTGACCGAGGCAGAATTTGGTGGGATGGCCATATCTGGATGACCTATCTCTTAAGTCATTCAAAGAAGGTGCCTAAAGTCCCTTTCAGCTCTCACACATCAACACAGCCCTAAAATTGGTACTAGGTAAAGCCAAAGAGCTTAATTGTTTCAGAAACTGACCACAATGATTATTCATTTTAGCAAGGGAAAATATGGTCTTAGGAAAGATAAAAATTTAGAAAAAGAGAACAGTTTTATTCATAGACCTTGCCATTATCTTGAGAACTGGGAATAATTATCCCTTAGACAAGAATTTGAGGGGACATGATGTCTGTCTTTAAGTAATAATGAGCTGTCAAGGGTGAAATGATTTCAACTTGTCTGCTTGGTCCCAGAAGACAGAGCTAGAAGTAATGGAAAGAAAGTCCAAAAAAGGGCTGCTTAACCGAAGTGAATTCTTTTTCAGGAGTTGTTCAGCATCGAGTTTTCCTTATGCATTCTACACCTTATATTTTTAATCTCCATGCTTACATTTTTCTCTCATGCATGGAATAGCTTTTTCCCTCCACCTCTCCATCATTTGAAGTCTTCCTGGTTATCTAAAGACTCAACTCCAGGGTCATGAAGTTTAACCTTTCTTAACCTTCTACCCCCAAGCTAAAAGTATTTGATGCTCTCTTCAAATTTCCCTTGGCATCCACTCAACTCAAGAAGTCAACCCAGATCCTCCTACCAATCCATGCACAGTTGCTAATATTTTCTTCATCCTTAAAGTCTCTTTTAAAAAGTCTTGTGTTTATTTGTATGTTATGAGCTCAGAAGAATACAAATTCTGGGGCTGCATAATTTTTGTCTCTGCATCTCTAAGAGTCTTGAGTGTGGCAAAAGTTTAAAAAACTGTTGATCTACAGCAAGATTATATGATGATCAATTCTGATGGATGTGACTCTCTTCAACAGTGAGATGATTTGGGCCAGTTCCAATGGTCTTGTGATGAAGAGAGCCCTCTGGACCCAGAGAGAGGACAGTAGGAAGTGAGTGTGGATCATAACAACATAGTTTCACTCTTTTTGTTGTTATTTGCTTGCATTTTGTTTTCTTTCTCATTTTTTTTCTTTTTCATCTTATTTTTCTTGTGCAGTTTGATATTTGTGGAAACTTGTACAGAAGAATTGCACATGTTTAACATATATTGTATTACTTGCCATCTAGGGGGAAAAGGAGGGAAAAAATTGGGACACAAGATTTTGCAAGGGTGAATGTTGAAAATTATCTGTGCATATATTTTGAAAATGGAAAGCTTTAATTAAAAATTAAAAAAATTGTTGACTTAAATTCTTTTTTATCATATGTACTTTATTTCATGAGACTATATATCTAGAGTAGAAGGGATCTCAAAAGTCAGCTAGTCAAACCACCTATCTTAAATATGGGGAAACTAAGGCATAGAAAAGATAAATGACATGGCCAATGTCACATGGGTAATAGAAGTGGGATCTGAACCCATGTCCTATTACTGGAGGGCTAGGTGTTTTTCCACTATTCTACGTTCTGTGTCTTTCTCTTATTAGGTCATAAACTATAAAAGAATACAGCCTCTGTTATATTTATCTTTTTACCATTCCCTAGCACCAAATAAAGCACCTTGCACAAAATCAAATGAGATAATTAACATAAATGCTTGTAACTTTGAAGTACAATATAAATGTCAGCTGCTATTACTACTGTTAGGTACTTATGAGTAAACAAATATATATATAATGCCATTACAGGAGAATGGGTGGGAAATGTGATTGGGAGTGGGGGATGGGAAGTAGATCAGGAAAGGTCTCATATAAGAGTCCAAATTTTGAACAAAATTAGGGATTTTAAGAGGAAGAGTAGAGGAGGGAGGATGTTCCAGCTTTGGGAGACTAAGTAAAGAAAGACATGAAGATAGAATGAGAAATGTTTGATATAGAAAACTGCAAATAGAATAGTTTGATTACATAGGAAAGTATATCAAGGAGAGAGAGAAGTAATAAGCCTGGAAAGGTAGATGGGACTCAGATTATGAATTGTTTTAAATGCCAAATAGAAAAAGTTTGTATTTTATGCTAAAGGCAATAGGGAGGCATGAGAGTTTATTGAGCAAGGAGTTACATAGAAAGACAGGAAAACAGGTAGATGATTATTTGATAAATGGTAGATAGAGCAGATAGATAATTGACTGATAAATGGTAGATAGATGGTTTAATTGATTGATAGATGATAGATGTAAGATAGGTACATAAATTGGTAGTTAATAGACCGACAGACAGATAGATAGATGGGCAGATGATAGATTGATAGATAAGAGATAAAAACCTAGAAATAGATGATAGAAAATAGTTGATAGTTTGAAAGTAAATAGACAAATAAGATCAATAAATAGAAAGACAAACCGACAGGGAAATGATTGATAGATGATAGATAAGATAGAGAAAAAGAAAGGTCAGATTATTAATTGATAAATGTTAGGTTGATGTGGAAATAGATTGATTAATAATTCATGGATAAATATATAAATTACAAAATCAAGCAATTGCTATGTACTAGGCACTGTGCTAAATTCTGGAGATACCAATATAAGCAAGTAAGATCTGTTCTCAAGGAGCTTACATTCTAGGGAAAAACAACACATAAAAAGGTAGTAGAAAGGGCAGGGTACATTCACCACCTTATGGTGCATAGATTTGGTGAGGAGGAGATGATTGTGGAAAGATAAGGTAAAACCCCACCTAGCAGAGCTTTGGGATCCACAGGAAGGGTTTAAAGTTCCAAGGGAGGGATAAGGACACTATTCATAGAGCAAGTCATGGAGATATCCAAGAATCAGTCCTCCTGATTCCATACTCATTTATTGAGTAACTTCTGTATACAACACCCTTTGTTACCAATAGCCGGCTAGATGGTTAATACTCAGAGATAAAGCTTTAAGATTTTCAGAGTCCTTTCATTACTTTTTTTGTTTGATCCTCACAACAATTACCTCAAAGTGGATGCTGTCCTCCTGTTATGGATAAGGGAAGATACTCATGGAATAAAGTGACTTTTTCTGGATCACACAGTTTGTCTATATCAGAGATGTGATTTGAACCAGCACTCCATCTGCTATGCTACAGCCTAAAAATATTGCTATTTCTGTATTTACAGATGAATAAATAAGTTCTCAATGAGATAAAATGAATCTCCCAAGACTACACAGCTAGCAAATATTGATTCTGAATTCAGCACTCAACTCACTGCTTTAAGAACCTCAACTGCTATTTATATCTCCATGTGTATTGTTGTTTATGATTATGATATCTGAGATCTACAAGCTCAGTGGCTCTGTTGAACTGGTCTTCCAAGGCCATCAGAAATACTTAAACGTTTTCAGCCTCCTGACCTGGTTCAGGCTGACTTTGCAGAGATTAGAATATGACAGAGAGGAGTACAGATAGGTGATGGCAAACATTATCTAGAAGGAAGCTGATTATGCATTTCAGGTAGTAGTAAGAAACTTCATTCTTTAATTTCCTGTTTCCAGGGAAGGCAGTATGTATGATTACCTCAGGGCAGAGTTCCACAGAAATAGAGATATCCCAGGTCTTGCTCTGGTATCAGGGAACATCATTGTTTATTACTGCCAGACACCTACCAGCCTTGTGAAGACTCATCCCAGCAGGCATGATAGGAAATGCAAAGTAGGACTTAGATTAGAATGCCCCAAGCCCTTGGATGCAAATATTGCAGAGCAAGCTAGCCGAAGCCTTAATTTCTGTGACTCTCCTCACCCCAAAACATACATGATAAGCCTTAGGTTAGACTGATGTGCTAATAGTCAATGAGAAGGTAGCAAAAAGGTTGCTTGACATTTGAGGCAATCCTACCCTGACCTTAGATTGCCTCTCCAGACTTTTTCATTGATTCAAGTTTTGGCTAAATGAAAACATCTGATGTCACAGGGAAATGTGATCCTGGACAAATCACTGTATCTCTGTCGGCTTCAATTTCCTCATCTATGAAATGGGGATAATAGTACCTACCTCTCAGGATTGTGGTGAAGATCAAACGAGATGATATTTGTAAAGCAATTGACAAATGCCTGGCACAAAGTACACTCTTTCTTTTGCATTTATTTATTTTATTGTTTTTTGTTTTGTTTTGTTTTTGTTTTTTTTTTTTTTTTTTTGGCTGAGGCAATTGGGATTAAGTGACTTGCCCAGGATCACACAGCTAGGAAAGTGCTAAGTGTCTAAGACCAGATTTGAACTCATATCATCCTGACTTCAGGGGTGGTGCTCTATCCACTATACCACCTAGTTGCCCCCATAAAGTACACTCTTAATATATGTTGATTTATTAATAGAAAGAGCACTGGATTCAGGGTACAAAAATGTGGGTTTAAATCCTGTCTATCTTACAGTTCTTGCTGCCTGGTTGGTTTCAAACATGTCACAAACTCTTTGAGCCTTGGTTTCCTCATCTGTAAACAGGGTTTGGCTTAGATGTTTTTTAAGGTTCATTCCAAATCTAAATTCTATTATCTTGGAAGTCTGACATTTCCCCACTAATGAACCTTTCTTTTCATATTCTATTTTCTGGAATTTCCTTACCATTCCCATTTTGGGTGTCATTTTCCAGCTATCTCTCTCAGGTGAAATCTATATCCTTCAAGGTTTAGTTTAAAAAATATACCAGCTTCTCAGTGATCTGATCCCCAGTACCTGCATTAAAATTAAATGAACATGGTGTCCTCTAAATTCCCACAGTATTTTGTAAATCTCATAGACACGTAGAACTTTCTATAACTACGTGTCCCTGTCTTTCCTTGGCAACTAAACTGGGAGTTCCATGGAAGGTAGTACCTTCATCTTATTCATCTCTGTGATGAAAGGCAGTGTGGAAACTTGAACTCAGGACAGTATGGCTCCAAAGCCAGTTCTCTGACCATATTACCACACTGTCTTGAATCACCAAATTATAAAGGAGCAAAAAATATCTCACTCAATTTAATTTTTAGTGATCCAGACAAATCTTTGGTCAATATACACAGAGTGGAGTGTAACTATCAAATTGGGCAGACCTGAGTGCAAATCCTGCCTTTGACACTTATCTGTGTGGCTTCAGGTTGATCACTTACCTTACCAGTTTCAGTTTTCTCATCTGTAGCACTGGGATGATAACATCTGTAGAACCTCTATCTAAATGTGTTGTAAGCTTCAGCCCTGATGAATAGTTTTAATGTATTTTTTCAATCCTCAAATTGTTAAATAAATATCTATAGAAACATAGATTTAGAGCTGAAAGGGATCTCAAAGTTTATCTAGTCAAACACCCTCATTTTACAGATGAGGAAACTGAGTCTTAGAGAGGTGAGGTGAGTTGCTTAGGGTCACACATGCAAAAAGTATCTGAGCAAGGATTTGAATTTAGTTTTTCTATTCTCAAAACATAATTCTATATCCATGGCATCAATTATCCAAGGGCTGTGACATAGTAGTTGCTCAATATTTATTGAATTGTATGGAATACAATAATACATATACTTCACACTTGTATATTATTTTGAGGTTTGCAATGAGTGAGATAGGGTTGCATACATTATTATTTCATCTTATAGATCAGGGATCAGGACTCAGGGGCTGTGAGATCCCAAGGTTTCAAGACCAAGGCTATGCCAGATTATTATCGCATATCCCTGTGATTATATTACATTTCTATTTTCTAAGTTCTGCTCTGAATCCAGTCTTTTGAAAATGTTCTTTCCAAACCAATTCATGATCATCAAAACTTAATGGGCCTTTCTTCAGTTCTCATTTTCTCTGACCATCTTCACTAGCTAGTTTTCTATATTTCTTCATTAGGTACCTCCACTTCCTTTCCTCTTACTGTTGTTTAGTTGTGTCTGACTCTTCATGACTACATTTGGGATTTTCTTGGCAAAGGTATTGTGGTGGTTTGCCATTTCCTTCTCCAGTTCATTTTATAGATAAAGAAGTTGAGGCAGCTAGAGTTAAATGACTTGCCCAGGGTCACATAGTTAGTGTCTAAAATCATATTTGAACTCAGGAAGATGAGTCTTTCTGACTCCCAAACAAGCACTCTATTTATTGTGCTCCTAGCTACATCCCGTTACCCACAACCCAAGTACATTGGTCTTTGTAGTTCCATGAGCAGAACACTCTATTGATTCCCTTAACACCTTTGTACTGGTTCTCTTCCATATCTGGAATGTCTCTTCACCAATACTCTTAATTGTAATGTCTTCCTTCAAGTCTTAGCCCAAATGTCACAGTCTATAGGAGGGTTTTCTAGATTCCTCACCTGCAAGCACCATCTTTTTTCATATTAACTTTGTTTATTCTTTAAGATGTCAGGTATTCAAGGAGGGCTAGAACCTCTGGTGTGATGGCTTGCCAAGCCCTCTTCAGGGTTGCTTATCACCTTAGGTGTCCACCCAACTTGCACCTGTAGCTCCAAGAAGCATGTGCAAGATTCACACCCAGTTAAGCTCAGTTTCCTTATCTGTGAAATGAGTTGGAGAAGGAAATGGCAAACCATTGCAATATCTTTGTCAAGAAAACCCCAGATGGAGTCATTAAGGTTACAACATGATTAAATAATAACAAAACACACACATATATATACACATTGTATATAAAACATTACATATATATATATATATATACTCACTATTATTAAATACAGAGTTGGATCTAAAATCAGAAGAATTAGTTTCAAATCTAGCTTCAGATACTTAGTAGTTAGATGACCCTGGCAGGCTACTTAACCTCTAACTGTTCAGTTTCCTTCAACTGTAAAATGGGGATAATAACAGCATGTACCTTGATATAATATTTGTAATGTAGTTAGCACAGTGCCTGGCATATACTAAGTGCTTAATAAATAAATGTGTGTTTCCTTCCTTCCAGATGTGGAAAGTTCCTCTACTGATGCAATATCTCTACAATTCATAGTTGTGGAGATTTTCCCAGAGCACTGAGAGATTAAGTGATTTGCTCAATGTCACATAGTAAGTTCCAGAGGCAAAACTTGAACTCAGGACTTTATGGTCCCAAAGTCAGTTCTCTGACCACTATACCACACTGTCTTGAATCACCAAATTATAGAGGATTAAAAAATATCTCACTCAATTTAGTTTTGAGTGATCCAGACAAATCTTTGGTCGATATGCATTAAATTCTTTGGTGACAGAAAGAATGGTTCTTTGTATTCATATGCTGTTTTTCATTAGAAACATTAATCTCATACGATCACTTGTCTTGTATCCTCTATTGTTGTTGTTATCATTAAAACCAGAAGCAGAGAACATAACAAATAATGAGTAAGAACTCTAAGAAATCTTAATTAAAACTTAATCTTAATGACAATTAAGGTTATCATCTGACTTAGGAGAAGAAAAAAAATCTTCTATAATAATAATGAGTTTTTACTTTAACTTGGTCTATATTTTCCCGGCAGAAATAATTGAGTAAAATTGTTGGACAATATCTTAGCTCTTGGAGTCAATAATAGAATCTTCATTGCTTATATTTCAGGTCTACATGCTATTGTAAAATATATAAGGGCTAGGGACTTCCATCCCACTTCAAATAATTCAATCTTGAAAGCTCAGCCTGATTGATTCAATCCATGCGGTAAACTAGTTGGGCACAAGTTTTTAATCAATTTGAGAGGAATCCAGAGTTTTGATCTTAGGATCTTAGGATATAGACAGAAGAATGACGGCTGCCCAGAATCGATTGACTAAAAATATAAGGCACAACCCTGGGTCTATATTCAAAATAGAAATCAGTTCAGACTCACTAAGTTCAGTGGCAGACCAGGCAAAATCTGAAGGAACTTCATCCAAGCTTCTGAAAGGATATCTCTTCAAGAAAAATTAATCTCATCCTCCTTTTCTTTTCCCCTTCCCTTTTGATAATTGAGCTTTGAGAATCCCGTGGTCCATGTGCAAAAATGTTTGTGGCAGCCCTTTTTGAGGTGGCAAGAAACTGGAAATTGAAAGGATGCCCATCAATTGGAGAATGGCTGAATAAATTATGGTATATGAATGTTATGGAATATTATTGTTCTGTAAGAAACGACCAACAGGAGGATTTCAGAGAGGCCTGGAGAGACTTGCATGAATTGATGCTGAGTGAAATCAGCAGAACCAGGAGAACATTATACACAGCAACAAGACTACACGATGATCAATTTTGATGGACATGGTTCTCTTCAACAATGATGTGATTCAAACCAGTTCCTATTGTTCAGAGATGAAGATAGTCATATACATCCAGAGAGAGGCCTGAGGGAACTGAGTGTGAACCACAACACAGCATTTTAACGCTTTCTGTGAATATTTCCATGCATTTTGTTTTCCTTCTTAGGTTGCTTTTTTTCTTCTCTTTCTAGATCTGATGTTTCTTGTACAGTAAGATAACTGTATAGATATGTATAGATATATTGGATTTGTCATATAATTTATCATATTTAGCATGTATTAGATTACCTGTCATCTAGGGGTGGGGGTGGTGGGAAGGAGGGGAAAAGCTTGGAAAAAAAAGTTTTTTGCAAAGGTGAATGTAGAAAAATCACTCATATGTTTTGTAAATAAAAAGCTTTTAATGATTAAAAAAAAAAAGAAAAGAAAATCCCGTGGTCCCATAAGAAGTCCTACCAGCAACCAGAACCACCAGAAAATGATGAGTGCTTCAGGGAATAAGACCCATCATGGCAGAAAGAAATGCTGGCAAAGATTCAATGGAAGTGCTATTCCTTGGAATCCAATGGAAAATTTCACTTAAGGAGAATTTTCTGAGGAATCTAAAAAGGTCAAAAAAAATTCCCGTAACCAGGATGTAAAAGGCATTTCTTTTGTGGCCCATCTTCTCTCTATTCGTTGGGACTTAAACTCAAACCCATTCTCCCCAGAAACCTTGTGTGTGCAAGGAGAAAGTATGCCTCCTGTTTTATGTGTATAACAGATTTTTGCTAGTAAATATCTTTTATAAAATATGATTAAGTTTAGTTGATAATCAATGGGAACATATTGATTGGGGCTCATAAGTATTGGAAACCTCTGGCCCTAAGAATTGTGAGAGAAGTAATATTTATCTGTCCTCCAAAGAACCAGCTTTCTAATGCTAATGAGAAATGGAAAATAATACCTAGCATTAATAGCTAATTTAAAAATTAATGATTCAAATCTTGAAGATTTATAAAGTGATTTACATATGTGTTCTCATTTGATTTTCAAAATAGACCTTTATAGTAGGGGCTTTTATTACTCTCATTTTACACTTGAATAAACTGAGGCAGGCAGAGAGATGATCTCTTAACAGCTGGGAAGGGTCTAAGGCAGAATTTGAATTTGTGTCTTTCTGATTGTGAATCCAGTACTCTAATTGTGGCACTACAAAGGGGAGGAGGACTACATATTGTGACATTTAAAAAGTTTGACAGGCATAGTTTCTGGGTAATTAATCATTTTATTAATAATACTAATATTTTACTAATAAGAGATCAGGAGCATTTCTGAATGCCAAACAGCATCATGGCAGCAGGCTCATGGCTTATATGCCCTAGAAAAGTGATGTTCCAGAGGGTGATGGTCATCTCTGATTGGTTGATGGTTAATGAGAGACTGAATATTAAAATGAGAAGTGGGCTCACCTTAATGAGGGACTGAGAGAATAACATCATGTCTTGGACAAAGAGGCTATCTCTACAGCCTTGGGCAAAGAAGACAAAAGATCTACCCTTCACCCAAAACTTGCTTAAATGAAACAAAATGGACAGGACATCTTAGATAAGAAGGTCAAGGTGGGGTAAATTTTTTGCAGAGGTCAGTAACATCCTTCAAAAGTGGGACTTTAAAAAAAGAAATAGGACAGGGAAAAAGCTGGGTCTTCCCCATAAATGGTTAATTATAATCATCTTTCTCTTTCTCTCTCTTTATTTTTTTCCCATTATAATGGGAATAGGTACATTAACATGCCTAAGTGTTTATATATATATATATGCATATATATATATATATATATATAAAACACACACATATTTACACATACACACACATATACACACACAAAACAGAAGAAGGGATCTTAACTCTCAATAAATTCATCCCCAAGTCCTATTTTTTGAAGTGAAAATTGAAGTCCAGAGAGGAAAGAAGTGGTTGAGTTAAGGTCACATAGATTAGGGAGTGAGAAGAGATTTCCTGACTAAGTTTTGGTGAGGAGGGTTCACATCAATTCAACAAATATTTAATAATCACTTGCCATGTGCAAAAACCCATATTGTTTGCTGTGGATATAAAGATAAAAATAGTCAATCCCTATCTTCAAAGATCTAGCCTTTGTGTGTGACTATATGCAGAACTCTGCTAAATACAAGAAATCCTTCTGCTGTATTCCCAGTCCTAATACTGATAACCTAGTGAGAGAGAAGAAATCCCACGCAGATTTAGGGATGGCCCTCAGCAAAATGTTGACCACTTAGATACAGGCCAAAATGTCTTCCATTTATTTGGTCTATAGAGATTCCAGAGCTGCCTGTCCTATGATAGCTAGGTGGCCCAGTATTATAGAACCCTATATAGAACCTGCCATCAAGGGAGACCTGAGTATAAATCCAGCTTTAAACACTCTGTGACCTGGGCTAGTCACTAACCCCCTCTCTGCTTAGTTTCCTCAAATGCAAAATGAGGATAATAAAAATAAATTTAAAATAACAACATTTACCTTACAGTTTTTTTTTGTGAGCATCATATAAAATATTTGTAAAGTGTTAGCATTGTACTTTATATCTAGTAAATTATTTTTCTCTTCCCTTTTTTTTTTTTTTTTTTTTGGCAAGGTGATCAGAATTAAGTGACTGCCCCATTTAAGATGCTGAAACTGAGGCAAATGAAAGTAAAATTACTTTTTCAGTCACACAACTAGTAAATGTCTGAAGCCAGATTTGAATTCAGAATTAGGGTAGCAACAAACAGTTCATGAATACTGATTGACTGAACTGGGATTTGAATTTAGCACTCTTGGAACTACTCCTAGATCATTCATAATTGCTTTTTCTCCTGGTTTCTCAGGTGAGGGAGACAGAAATCAAGAGCCCTTGCCACTAAACAGGGAGCTGGGAAGATGTTGGATTTATGGGAAGCTAAATAGAACCCCAGAATTCTACCCCAGGTTCTCCCAGATGCTATAACCTTAACTTCTGATACCTTAGGTGGGCTATCTAGATAAAGGCTATCTCTGCCTGAAGTCTTTCATTGAGTGCACTGAGATTGAACTCAGAAAGACATGGGTCACACCTTTGTAGGCTGTATGACTCCGGGCAGTAAACTACAGCTGTTAAATGTCTGAGGCTGGATTTGAACTCAGGTCTTTCTTGACTCTAAGCTACCTAATCTATCCACTGGGCCCTGGCTGCTCTAACCAAGGAAATTTTAGAGGCTATCTGGGGAAACTGAGACCCAGGAAATTAAGTGACTTGCAGATTATGCAGGTATTAAATATCAGAGACAAATTTGAACTTTGATTCTCCAACTCCAGGACACATAAATTATCTTTCTTTCTTTCTTTCTTTCTTTCTTTCTTTCTTTCTTTCTTTCTTTTTTTTGGTGAGCAATTGGGGTTAAGTGACTTGGCCAGGGTCACACAGCTAGTAAGTGTTAAATGTCTGAGGCTGCATTTGAATTCAGGTTCTCCTGATTTCAGTTCCAGTGCTCTATCCACTACTCCCTCTAGTTGCCCTATACATAAATTATCAACCCAGCTCTGAGTGGATTCTGGCTTTCCATTATTGATCTCCCACATTTATGTTCATATTTTGTAAACACAAATTTCCATCTTATCATCTCAGAAGCAGCCTTGGCCCCTCGATCATCAGGAAGAGCAGCCTAATCAAAATGAAGAGGCCAAGTCTCTCTTGAGTGGGCCTAGAGATGTTAGAGAAATGAGGGGGGAGGGAGGATGTGTCGCTTATGCTAAAGAGCAAAGAACCTCATGTCAGCCAAGGAGATGAGAATGAAAATAGGACCATGATTGTCTGGCACATAATCCACAATTCACGCTGTGATTGTAGCAGGTTGTTTAATGTAGCAGGGGATTTGCACCAATACAGCTTTATAGCTCTACACATTCAAGGCCCAGGAAGTACTCGGCTTTGAGCCATTTTACTGGTATCATAGGACAGCTGCAGAACGCTGGGCATTTTGGGATAGGACCCACCAGCATGACTATGTCCCTCCTGCACCATGGGTTTTTGCCATCAAAGGGACCCCTTTTTGCTGCATTTGTGGAACTAAGCAAGCTAATGAGGAAAAGATCGAAAGGAGAGTACCTTGATCTTAATCAATGAATCAGAAAATCTTTCTCCAAATTAAATTTCCCTGGGCAATGACAGAGTCCTCTTATGGTTTTTCCTGATTACTGGCTAATGAAAGAGAATGAGGTCTATACGCCTCATATATGCACCTCTAAGACTACAGTTAATATTATCAGTGCTTCAATCCCAAAAGGATGACGCAAGGGAGGTATATTTCAATCAATTAATCATCAACATTTTTAAAGTTCCTAGTATGTTTTGGGTGCTAAGGGCTTTTATTTATCCCCTTCTCTCCACCCAAATAGGCTTTCTAGTCCAGGCTCTTATCATACCTTGCATTGCTGTTGCTTGGGTGTGTCTCTTCATGACTCCATTTTCTTGGCAAAGATACTGGGACTCCATTTTCTTGGCAGAGATACTGGAGTGGTTTGCCATTTCCTTCTCCATTTCATTTTACAGATAAGGAAACTGAGGCAAAAGTGACTGGGTCAAGGCCACCCAGTTAGTAAATATCTGAGGCTAGTTGAACTCAGGAAGATAAGTCTTCCTGACTCCAGACTTGCCACAGCCCCCTAGATGTTCTTCAACCTTTACCTAGCACACTGTAATAGTTCCCCTCCCTTCCATGAGCCTCTCTGTCTCTCCAACCTATTCTCCAATCAACTGACAGATGTATATTACTAAAGCCTTATCACTTCTCCCCTCAAGAAACTCCAATGGATCTCCATTGCCTTTAGGATAAAATACTACTTACATAAAGTCTTTTCCAATCTGGCTCCAGCCTAGCTTTCTCCCTCTTTGTGACCTCTACATTCTAGGCATTTTCCTGTTTCCTGTGCCAAGAATTCCATGTCTCACCTCTGTCTTTACACTTATTCTCTCTCTCCTTTCCCATAACACCTCCATTCTTTGGAAGCTATAGGTTCTCCTGATCTCTGTCTCTTAGAACTCCCCAGTGCCCTCCAAGGCTCAGCTCAATGGTTTTCTTCTTCAAGAAGCCCTTCCTGATTTTTTTCACTATTAGCACCCATATTGAAATTATTGTGTATATAACTTGTGTTTATTTATCAGGGGATCTGTTGTATTCCACCCCCAATACACACACACACACACACACACACACACACACACACACATGCACACACCAATAGTATGGACCATCTCATTTATAACCCTAGCACCTAATTCAGTGCCTGTCATATTGTAACCTTTCTATAAGTGCTTGGTAAATTGAGTTGATAAAGAAAATTCTGGCAGTCATGATTGTCTTTAGTCCCTCTTTGAAAAAGAATAAGGACAAAAAATTTCTTATTCTAACATTCAAGATCCTTTATTAGCTATCTAAAGGAAATTGGGTTGAGAGTGAATAGAGCACTGGACCTGGAGTCAACAAGACCAGAGTTCAAATCCTGCCTCAGATACTTACTGGCTGAGTGATTCTGAGAAAGTAATGAACAATTATGTTTCCTCAATTACTATTATTCAGTCATTTTCAGTTATATCTGAATCTTCATGAGCCCATTTATGGTTTCCTTGGCAAAGAAATCATTCTCAGGCTCATTTTACAGATGAGGAAACTGAGGCAAAAAAATTAAGTGACTCACCCAGGGTCACACAAATAGTAAGTGTCTGAGGTGAGATTTGAACTCAGAAAGACATGTCTTCCTGACCCTTGTTCCCCACTCTAGTGCTACCTATCTTCCTTCCTCAACTAAAAAATGGGAATAATAACGCAGTACCTCTCAGGGTTGTTGTGAGGATAACATGACATAATATATAAAGCATTTAGCATAGTACTTGGCACAGAGTAGGTGCTTAATAAATGTCTGTCTAGCTTTCTTTCATACTATCCTTCTTCAATTATTCTAAGCTGCAGCTAGACTGGCTTTTCTCTTTCATCTTTTTCCTTCTCCATGTTCTTGCTTATGCCATTCTTTATATCTAATAAAATTCCCTCTCCCTCACCCATTGCTCTCTCTCTTTTTTGAAATTCCTTTTTACATCCTCCATGAATCCTTCTGGGTTTAATCTTCCCAGGTAAGAAAAATGACTTTAAATGTCCTTCAAGTTTCTATTAGTGCCTTTTCCCTTTGATGCTCAATTTCATTCTCTTTCTTAGCTCTTTCATTTATTCCATAAATATTATTAAGAATCTGCTATGTGTCAGGTACTATCTTAGGTAATAATAAATGCAAAGATGAAATGGTTTCTGTCCTCAAAAAGCTTACATTCTCCAAAGGAAAATCAACATGCACAAACTAAGTTAATGAGATATATACTTAAAATCTTTTTTTTAAAAGGGAAGTAGTAGGTCAGGAAAGGCCTCACGTAGAATATGGCTGAGCTGAGTCTGGAAGGGAGTCCTTAGGGTTTACTAGAACTTAATGTAAGTAGGAAAATCATGCCAGGTAGGGAGCACAGCTTGTGCAAAGGGACAGAAATCATTGTGATATACAGGGAAGATTAAGTGAAGGAGTTTTGTTGGAACCTAAAAGTATATGAGGGGACTTAATGTGGAATCAATATGGAAAGACAGGTGGAATGCAGATTGTGAAATACTTGAGATGTCCAATACAGGGGTCGGAACTTTATCCCGGAGGCATTAGGGAACTGAAACTTTCTGAGCTTAAAAAGATGTGGTAACTTGAAGTGTTTTAAATTTCAGTGAACCTGGATGACTTCCTTGACCCTCATACTAGTTCTTCATTTTTATTTCTGTTGTTTTGCTCATGCCATCTCAATACCTGAAATTGTCTCTCCCATTTGCCTCATCCCTACTTATCAAAAACCTTTCCTTTCAGGCCCAGCAGAGATGCCCAATTTTTCCATAACCAGACTCTTCCATGAACCCTTCTCTGACCCATCAGATTACCTGGGTGAAACTACTATTCATTCTCACATTTCAAAGGATAAATTTATTTGGAGCTCTCCATTGTGCTTAATCAAAATTTTATGTTCCATAGGTATTTGAGTGTATGCTCTTTCTTTGATTATAGGATCACAGAATCCAAGGTTTGCAAGGGGCCTTAGAAACCATTTCAAGTTAGTTCAACCTGTACCTAACAGGACTTACTTATGCAAGCCATTTCAAGTCGGTTCAACTGGTACCTAAAGAAGACTTACTTGTACAATGCACCAGACAACTGGTCATCTAGCCTTTCCTTGATGGAGAAACTCACTAGATAACCAATTACACATTAATATAGATCTAAACATTAGCAAGTTTCTCCTTGCATCAATCCAACATTTGCCTTGCTGCAATTTTCACATACTATTTTGACTTCTGCCCTCTGGAGTCAAGCAAAGTGAGCGTAACCTTTTTTGTGTTTTTCATATTTTACGGCAGCCGATACATCCTCTTCTTCAGGATAAACATCCTCAGGTTCTTCACTTGACCTTCGTAAGACATGGACTCAAACCTTTTGCCATCCTGTTTGTCTTCTGGATCCGCTCTAGCTTAGTGTCCTAATTTAAATGAGATCATGGCCAAAACTGAATACAATACTCTGGATGTGACGGGTCAGAAACTGATTTCTGCATAATATCAAATCCAACATTAATGGAAGCAGGTAGCTCCCAATCCAATCAAGGGTGACTTAGCTTTCCTGTATCCAGATGAGATTGCATAAAAGGTAATTTGGAACGGAACAGTTCCCCTATCTTACAATCAACAGCAGTATTATCATTATCATCATTGCTTTTTACAAATGATTGAGAACAACATATACAATACCAACCAGACTCAGGAAATAACCAGCAAATGGTCAGAGTAGCTTCAACTATTCAAGACAAATGAGGATTTGTAACGCTGGCATATTTTTGGGTGAGATAAGAAATCACAACGTCAAATCTTATCTCAGAGAGTTGCAGCTTCTCAGTGTTATAAGGGAAACTCAAAGGTAATCTAGTTTACTTGTACTTCCTAAATAATTTCTTCTTCTATATATATATCATATAAAGGGTAGATGACTATATATGCTTATATATAGTCATCTACCCTTTATTTGAAGATCTTCTTCCTTCCTATAATAAGGGAATACTTACCTCTCCCTAAGGTAGCTCATTACATTTTGGGATAGTTCTAATTTTTAAAAAGGTATATTAAGCCTATGTTTGCTTCTTTGGAGATAGCTAAATGGCAAAGTAGATAAAGCACTGCACCTGGAATCAGGAAGACCAGAATTCAAATCCAGCCTCAGACACTTACTAGCTATGTGACTCTGGGCAAGTCATATAATCTCTCTCTGCTTCAGTTTTTACATCTGTAAAATTATCTGGAGAAGGAAAAGCAAACCACTCTAGTGTCTTTTCCAGAAAACCCCAAATGAGGTCATAGTTTGACACGACTGAAGCAACTGAAGAACAATAACATTGCTTCTTTGGAACTCCTACTTATTTTTTCTAATTATAACCTGTGGGGTCAAGTGGAACAAGTCCAATCTTCCTAAATCTTTAGATAGCTGCAGTACTTTACTGAGTCTTTTCTAGGCCAGATATTTGCTGCATGTTCTTTCAACAGATCTTTAAGTGGCAAGAACTCAAGGATTTTACCATCCTGATTGCCTGATTCTAAACTTTCTCTCTCAATGTTTTTCCTAAACTGTGGTGCCCAGAACAGAACAGAATATTACCACTATGCCCTCTTTAGAGCGGACTACTGCAAGTTTATCACCTATGGATATGTTCCTTTTAAACTAATAACTGATCAAAGTTCTTACTGTGCTAAACACTATGGTAACTGCTGGGGATTAAGAAAAAGGAAAGGAACAAGCAAACAAACAAAAAAAAATCCCAAACCAAATCATTCCTTGCCCTTGAGTTTACATTGTAATAGAATAAAGGACATTCAGATACATAAGTATATACATCATACATACAGAATAGATGAGGGTAATGATGATGTCATTTTGGGTCTCTTTGAGAATGAAGAACAATAACCAACCAACAAGACAAGAGGAAGGTAACTTTAGAATGGAAGGTACCAGTAGCTGAGGGTCTAGGAAAAGCCTCTTATAGAACGGAACATTCAAGTTGTGCTATCATATTGGCTCTTTTGGTTCTTTTAGTTTAGTTACTGAGTAGTAGGAATGAACATCTCATTTAAAATTAGTGTTTTAGAAGAAAAAATTGTATAAGAGAAATGTTATGTTACCTCAGTTCCTCAGACTCTAGCTTTACATAGACTAAGTTCACTCTTAGAAGTAGACATAAATTACTTGTTTGAATTAAAAAAACTGTATCCAGAATTTTCTCTTGGAAATTTCAGTAGATAAGTTGAATATTAATCATTTCTAGTTCTCTACAAATTTGCATTGAAAGATCTATTGCTCCTGTACAAGCATTCAAGGTAAGAAAGCAAATCAGATATAGGACAGTCTGTCATATCACAGAAAATAGGAAAAATTTAGAGGGCTTGCTAATGCCCATGAACAACTGATATTATTCTTTTCTCTTTCTGGTGAACCCCACTTTCCCCCCAGGACTCTATGTTGTTCTTAAGACTCATAGAGCCATCTTTTGGTTTGATTTTGGAGAAAAAAATAACAGGATTGCTAGAGTAATAACATCCTTGACATTCTGGTAGGAACTGTTTTCTCTTACTTATTCTAGATTTATGATACTACCCTTAGGTCTTTGATACTTTCTGAAGGAAAAATGAACTTGGGGGTCACTAAATATCTTTTTAATCAGATGTGAACTGTCTGAAAAACGCCAGGTCTTTTGGTTCTTTCTTGTCTTTCAGTTCTTTATATCTCTTCCTCATGCGAGGATCATATATACAATCTTCGTCTCCCCAGGAAGCTTATATTTTAAAGACATTCGTCTTTATTTCTTTAGAAGTCTGGATTCTGAAACTACTGAACTTGGTACATAGGTTACATATGTAACCCCAAGATTGGCACAATCTAGGAATATTATTTTCCCTCTTTAGGAGGCTGATCCTGGAATTCTGAAAACTTAAAGTTATCCAGAAAAAAATCTCCTCTTCTCTCTAAAAATCTACAGATTCCCACAACTCAACTCAATGGTTATTATTATTATTATTATTATTATTTTGGTAGGGGCCATGTGGTTGACAGTATGCTCGACGCAGCTGACTCTCCATGGAAAAGTCCAAGAAGTGGAATCCAAGGACTCTTGATATTTTGTTATGATCCCTGGCTACTTCCATTTTTTTGGTCTCAAAGGTTTCCAACACTGAGGACAAAAAGAGGAGGATGATTAGTTTATTATTGGAGTGCTGTGCAGGAGTTCTAAGTGACAAAAAGTATGGCCCTAACACAGAACAATCCAATCCCAAAATTCATGTATAATCAGTGAAATTTAAGAAGCTGGACTCATTAATAATGAGTTCTTCATGGGCATGCCCCAGTAGATCTCCTTAGTCCTTTCAACAAAAATGTCAGTGACCATAACTTCATTTTTTATAGGAAGACACAAAATTCTAAACAGTGCAACATTATCCTGATGGCACATCCATCAAATTGATCAGGGAGTTTCCTGATTATCCCATATAGAATTTAACAGTGGAAGGGAATCTATCATCCAAACTCCTTGGAAAGGTGAGATAAATAGAAAAAAGAAGGGTTAGATATATTGATTGATGAATTGCCTAAGCAACACCTTTCTGAGTCAGGGTTAAGAATGCTTGGGTGAGAGGGTTTTCTTCAAAAGGCAGGTACATGATATAATAGATAAGAGTCCTGATCTTAGAAGACCTAATTTCTAATTCTGTCTCAAATATGTGCTGGTTAGCTATGTGACCCTGGAAAGTCATCTGATATTCTACTCTCAGTTTTTTTTTCATCTGTAAAATGGGAATATTAAAAGCAAGAACCTTCAACTTGCTCTGAGGATCCAGTGTAAAATTTTGCTTTTTGTTGCTTCTTCTCATGATCAAATGTTAGCTGACTTCTGGAATTTAAAAAATATTATTGAGACTAATAATTTACACTATTTCTTATTATCTACTTACTCTATAAGATAATATGATTTTCAAATAGTCAAACTTAATGTGTATGCAGATTTTATTATTTTGAATGTTCTTTCCAGTGAGGCAGGACCCAGCCTTTTTATACATATCCATATGATGTGACTCTTGTCTATGTCCTTCCATAAATCCTCCATAAGGACCCTCACTCACATGCTGGGGGCCTTCCTTGCTTTCTCTTGACATTAAGGAGATACAAGCAGTGAATTCAAGCTGCCTCCTTACTGCTCCTGCCCCTTATTGTATTTGTCTTCAATTACATTACTTTTTTTTCCATCCCACATTTGCCTAGTGACTTTCTTTACTTTGTTTTTCATTTGAAGTTCCTTATTCATTTCATGTTACAGCTTAATCACAGCCACTGTAGGCCTCTCTATTGCCCTCTGTGTGATACTCATTCATAAAGATGAAATAAAGTGCAATCTCCTCCATCAAGGACCATGTGCTCTCTCATTAGTCAGTGGACAGTAATAATTTGCAAGCAATTGAGAGCAGGGATTGGATACTATTTATCATCACACATGGCAGGAGCCTGGCACATAGTAGGCACTGTATAAGATCACAGATTCAAGTTAAAAGAGACCTCAGAGACCATCATACCCGGATTAGGTGATTGCATAGGCAACAAATGTCAGAATTGTGATTTGAACCTGTGTCTTTTGACTATAGAGTAAGTACTCTTTGCATTTTAATGTATTGCTTACTAATACTTTTTAAAAAAATTAATATTTGGTAAATTGATTAGAAATACATTAGCCTTTTAGTTGTGCTTCTGGGTCTCCAGACTTTGCCACTAAAACTCAGTTGCCTCGTTACATTGCAATATCACCATGTTGGTCCCCCTTCTCCCTCTGATGAATTCTTATCAGGAGCTTCCATTTTGGGGACAGAGATTAACTGGCCATGCTTTCTTTCAGCTTTGCCTGTACTCCAGACTTTGCCCACCATGTTCACCTTTATCTTTTCAGATGGCTTTTTTTGCATCCTGTTAGAATGTAAGGTCCTCAAGATCAGGGACTATATATATATATATATATTTGGTAGTATTTGTATTCTCAACATTTAGCACAATGCTTGGCACTCAGGAAGCACTTAAATGCTTGCGATCTAAAACATACATCCTGCCTTAGCTGAGTCAGTGATAGAGGGGTTCTTTTGATTTTATTATCCTGGAAAAACCTTCTGAACTTCAGTCTCTTCATCTGTAAAAGGAGGATAGTGACATTTTAGTTTCAACTCTACCAGAGTTGTTTTGAGAATTAAATGAGAGGGGCAGCTAGGTGGTGCAGTGAATAGAGCACTGGCCCTGGAGTCAGGAGGACCTGAGAGTTAAATGAGATTATATATATATATATATATACACATATATATACATATATATATATATATATATATATATATACATATATATTTGTCATTCAGTTGGATACAATTCTTCATGACTCCATAGAATTTTCTTGGAAAATATACTGGAATAATTTGCCATGTCCTTCTCCAGCTCATTTTACAGAGGAGGAAACTACCACAAATAGAGATACCAACATCACACAGCAAGTTAATGTCTAAGGTTAGATTTGAACTTAGGTCTTCCTGACTCCAAACATAAAAGTACTACATAAATGTCCTCTGTGCAGGTGGTTTGTGATTTCATCAGAATGCTTTATCTTCTAGTGTTGAGATATTCTCTACTAATTGAGCATAGACCTTCTATGATTTAATAAATAACACCCAGGGAGTTGTCTCAGACATATGAAAGTCAAGTGACTTGCTCAGGGTCATGCAGTTAGATGGTGTTAGAAGTAGAAGAGTTCAAAGTATTTGAATTTACTAACTTAAAGTTCAACACTCTGCCATGTTGCTCTGAAAAACTTACTGACATTATTCTTATTTTTCAATGAACTCTGCTTTTTGTCTATGTGGAGTTTCAATCTTGTGTTCCCTGGGCTAGAAACAGATCATAATTTAAGGCTGGCAGTCCTACTTCTGTTTGCAGAACTCCATTTTTCCATTTCCTCTCCTTCCATTCCTTCTTCTTCTCTTTCACCTCCTCCTCCTTCTTTTATTCTTCCTCCTCCTTCTCCTTCTCCTTTCCATCCATCCTCCTCTTCCTTCCCCTTCTCCTCCTTTCCCTCCTTCTCTTCCTCCTCCTTCTCCTCCTTTTCTTTCTCCTACCCTTCCTCCTCTTGCTTTTCCTTGTTCTCCTTTTTCTTCTTCCTTTTCCTCTTCCTCCTCCTCCTCATTCTCTTTCTCTCCTTCCTTTTCTTCTCCTCTTTCTTCTTCTCCTTCCCTTTCCTCTTCCTCCTTCTCCATTCCTTCTCCTTCCTCCACCTTGTCCCCCCTCATTCTCTTCTTTCTCCTCCTCCTCTTTTTCCTTCTTCTCCTCCTCTTCTTTCTCCTTCTCCTTTTCTTCCTCCTCTTCTTCATCTTCTTTCTTCTTTTCATTCCTCCTCCTCCTTTCCTTCTGTTTTCCACCTTATTCCCCCATCCTCTTCTTCCTCCTTCCTCCTTTCTCTTCCTTCCTCTTTCTCCTCCTTCTCTTCTTCCTTCTCCTCTTCTCACATTACTCAAATGCCATCTCCCACTATCTCTTCCATAGACTCTGCCATACAAGAAGTGATAGCCCTATCCTTTGCTATGCCAATCCTTCTAAATGCATCCCTGATCCAATTCCATCCTGTTTTCAAGCAGATCTTTACCTTCCACCATCATCTCTACCTTCTCTCTAATCTCTTCCTATTGCCTCCTTCTCTACTACCTACAAACTTGCCCATATCTCTTGCACTTTTAAACAAAAAAAACCCTCCCTTGATCCTAGTATTCATGCTATCATTCCATATTTCCCTCCTCTTTTTATCTAAACTTCCTTGAAAAGGCCATTTATACTAGCCCCTACTTCTTCTCTCCCTTTCTTCTAAACCACAAAGGATTGCTGACTGACTAAATAACTGGTGCTCAGTTTCCAAGGACTGGCATCTATTGATTAAGCCATCAATTAAAGACAGAATAAATCTTCAAGTCTCCGGCTCCAATGCTAGTTGTTCTTTTTGAAGCTTTAAATTTAGTTCTATTAATCTGACTAACTCATGATGCTGAGTTTAGTCACTGGACCTCAAGAATGGAAGGACAAGATCAATCAAATGTCAGTATGATATAATGAGGAAAATCCTATGCATTTAGACTCCAAAACATAAAAAAAAAACCAAACTCATCTGAAAATTGGTTTCTTGAATAAATCTCCCTGTGGACTCTAAACATGGAGGTAGACATGAAATCTATATCAAAACTCCATAGGCCACTCCAGAAACAATTTTGTGAAACAGAAATTAAGTCCTGAGAAAGATATGACAGAATCTCTTTCAACATTCTCATATTATAGAGGAGGAAATAGAATCCCAGAAAGGGGAATTGGTTTTCTTAAGGTCATTCAATAAGTGGTCAATTGAGGATTCAAACCCAGGCCCCCTGGTTCCAAATCCAGAGAAGCTATTTTGGCAAGATGAAACATGAGAATTTCTTTCTTTCTCAAAAAAACAAATGACCACTGTTGGTCATGGGATCTATAGCTTCCTTTCTCCTTCAAATCCTCAATCATTCCTCCTCTTGCTCAAGAACTTTTAAACGTGTGTGTATATATGTGTGTGCGTGTGTGTGTATGTGTGTGCAACAGCTTCTTTGGCAATCTGGTGAAACCTATGGACTCCTTTTCAGAATTGTATTTTTAAATGTATAATATAAAATAATAGGATTTCAAAGGAAACCAATTATGTTGAAACATAGTTTTCAAATTATTAAAAGATCCAAGGTGATAGATTCCACTAAAATTTATTCATGAACTCCTTTGGGAGGAGGATGTCCATAGAGTCCAGTTTAAGAAACTTTGTCTTATTTGTACAAGTAGTAGTGTCCATATATTTTTAAATTCTTCTCTACCTCTGATTGTCTATTATCATCAAATTTTTCCTTGGATTGCAACACCCATTCCTATTAAAAACACTGGAGAGTATAGGAATA
>JAJPUD010004563.1:178827-191816 GCA_023553655.1 Myrmecobius fasciatus | reverse complement strand
TATATATATGTTATATATATATATGTGTGTGTGCGTGTTTGTGGGTATATAAAGACATATACATATATCTATACATGACTATTATGCATATGTGTGTATATAAATAGGTATTGAGAGATGTAATTATATGCAAATGTGTGTATAAATACACATATGTGTGTGTGTATATGTAGATGTGTATTATATTATGTGTATATATATTTCTGTATATATACAAAAATGTACATATGTCTATATGAGTATATTATGTGTATACTGTGTATATAAATAGATATTGAGTGATATGATTATATACACATTTGTGAGCAGGCATATACCCTTATATAAGATGAGGATTATAAGAGTATCTACCTGCCACAATTGTGAAGATAAAATGAGATATTTGTGAAGTATTTTACAAAGCTTAAAGTGCTATATCAATGCTAGATATTGTCATTGAAATTATTATTATTGCTGTTTCATGGAGGAAGGGAGTCTGAACTCATCCACTGAAGCAAACACAATTGTCCAAGTCTGGAAGCTATTGGTTGTAGGAGAAAGTGGAAGTTCTTACAAAAGCCACCTTCATGCTAGACTTCCTCCCAACTAGGCCAAGAGCCAGAGGTCTTTGGTCCTCTGACTATTCAGATAAGCTCTCCTATCAACAGTGTTTATGTTTTCTTTCTTTGTCCCTTGTATTTCAGGAAATTTATTCTCCAACTACAAACTTCTTTCAGGAATAATTACAAGGTTTTGTTGTAGTCTTTGTTGTTTGAGTGTTAAATCTGTGTGAGAGTCAGGATGCCATAATGGAGAGAGTTAGAATTGGGAAGTACTTGGAATTGTAAAGCCCATCCCTGACAATTACCACCTGTCCAAACACACACAAGTCTCTTGACCTCCCTGAGGCTCAGGCAGTGACCTATGATAATGGAAGAAGTTCCCAGTCCAAGATAATTAGGTCTTACACAAACACACACACAATGAAAAAGGGAAGCGATAGGGAGAGAGAAAAACCAATAATATTTGAATGATATAAGGCCTCAGGTAGATTCTCATGAAATGCTATCCAGACATAATCATATTACTATGACAAGGAGCAAAGGGAAGAATTGATCAATGGCAGTGTAGGATATACAAATGTGAGAGTTAGTAACATAGAGGTGATATTTAAATTCATGATCATAAATGAGATCTCTAAGGAAGATAGTGTAGAGAGAGGAGGCAGATGATCCACTAATTTAGTGAAGGATATCAAACTTTTCTCCTGGGTTAAGAAGGAGAAGTAGAATAAAAAAAAAGATAAGGGAAGAAGGGCAAAAGGAAACCAGTTTTCTTTAATTTTATACTTCTAATTTTTAATACATTGTAAAACAAATTGAAAAGTAGAAAGGGTACCTCCAGATGAAGAAGTAGAGAGGAGAGAGAGTAGTAAAACCCAACTTGACTCCATAGGTGTTGTAGGAGCTGCCCTTCCTTTACAATTATGGCAACCTTATAAAAAGAAGAGGCCTTCCATGTTCACTAAGAATATATGCTTGGCTATTTGCTGTTTGTGATTTTTTATCAGTGCCTTAGATAAAGGCAGAGATACCATGCGTATCAATTTTACACATGACACAAAATTGGAAGGGACAGCTATTACACTGAATGACAAAGTCACGATCCAAAAAGATCTTGACAGGCTAGAATCTAATAAATGTGAATATAAAACCTTACACTTGGGTTGAAATTATGAGCACGCAAATACAGGTCTACAGAGGTAGAGAGCCATTTGTCTGCCAAATATCAGGGGATTGTGGTGCACTACATGTTCAAAATAAGTAAACAGTGAAATATAGGAATAAAAATATTAATGTGATCTTGGGATACATTAAGAGAATCAGAGCTCCCAAGGATGAAGGGGAGGCAATAGAATCATTGTATTCTGTCCTGTTCAGACTGTACTTAGCATATTTTCTTCATTTATGGACACTATATTTCAAAAAGGGTACGGATAAGCCAGAGAGCATCCAAAGAGGGTGTTTGTGTTGGTAAAGGGCTATATAAGAATTCACTGAAAGAGCCTGAGACTATTTGGGAGACATGACAGTGACTATCAAATATTTGAAGGATTCTGTGTGAAAAACAGTTGATTTTACTCATTCTGATTGGTCCCAGGAGGTAAAATTAGAAGGAACTGGTAAAAATTGCAATGAAGATAATTAAAACATAAGTAGAAAACATACTTTTTAACCATTAAGAGCCCAGTGAGCTTGGAAAGTAGAATTCATCATCATTAGAAGTTTTCAAGCAAAGGCTGGACAACCATATGCTAAATGTGTAATAAAGGTTATTATTTTTAAGCATGAGGAGTACTAGAGATTCTCTGGAATATTTATTGGCCACTGTGGTTGTTTGGTTGTTCTTTTTAAAATATATCCAACTCTTTATTACTCCATTTGGGATTATCTTGGCATAGATCCTAGAGTGACTCACCATTTCCTTCTCCAACTCATTTTACAGATGAAGAAACTGAGGCAAACATAGTTAAGTTACCCAGGGTCATATAGCCTACTAAGTAGATGAGACCAGATTTGAATTTAGGAAGATGAATATTCCTGATTCTGAGCCTATTAGTCTATTTACTATGCCACTAGCCACAACCTAAAGTAAAATTGATTTTCTTCTCCTGAGAGTCATCTGACTCCCTACTTCCCTAATAATGGCCAGGTTATCAAAAAACAAGATTCCCAGTATGAAAACAGATTTTATAATGATCACAGCCACAATTAGGGTGTACAGCTCATTTCCAACAATGATTTGCAAGCAAGAATAGCATTTAGGATGCCATCTTGGCAGTCTATGATTGGTAAAGAAGTGGATTGATCTTCTAATAAAAGGATTGTAATACAATTATAAGCTCACTAGATTTGAAGCCAGAGGACCTGAGTTCAAATTTTGGCTCTGTCACTTACCAGATATATGATCTTGGACCTCAGTTTCTTCATCTATAAAGTAAAGATATTGAACTATATAATCTATATAAATCCCTTCCTAACTCTATAATCCTAAAAACTTGACTTGCATAATAGCTGGTAGCCAAACATGACCCATTCTGTCTTGATTATTGGGAAAATAGCTTTTTGAAGTGTGATGTTGAGAACTCATGTTCATCAAGAGTTACATGTTTCAGATTATTATAACCCTGGTTTCTTCTCTTCTTTGTCTTCCATTTCTTCATCTTTTCCTACCCACATTTTCCCATGTTCATATCATAGCACTTCCACCTGGTGCTAGAAGAAGAAAAAACAGGAGTCAAAAAACAGATCAATCAATGTGGCTACTTGTTATCAGTTCCTGTCAAGTGTTTGGCCCAGGAGGGCACAGAAGCTATTGGCTAAAATGAAGTTCTTAGATTATCGGTGGATTTCAATTACCGTTTTGGTGCTCCCTAGACCCCTGTTACCCTGGATAGTTGAGAGCTGGCAATGTTTTTAAGATTTATTATGGTTTTTTCCCATGGTTAGTTCCATCACAATTGGGCTCCATATTATCAGCACTTTTCTATTATCTTCAAATCTAGCATCTAAGAAAGACATATGCCTGCTGCCTATGCAGCTTTAAAAGCTGCCAGCTCATCAATAGTTATGTCATTTTTAGTCAGAAATGAATTCCACACAGTGTCAAATTATTCCTTGTCAAACCAGTTGGTTCACTGGAAAGTCACAGCAGGAAAAGAAATGAAGAAAGAATGTAATCTACCCACAGTTCCTTTAAAATGAACATCTTTTCCAAGGAAGTGCTGGCCACAGTCCTGGAAAATGCTTTACTAAGTACTGAATAATGGTCTGGAAACAAAATCAGAGGATTTTCTTTTTAACATTAATGGTTAAAAAAAGGTAGTGGTTTGCTAAGGAACATTCATAAAACCTATTTCCCATCAACACATTATATCAGCTATGGTAAAAGACTATACTTGACGTCTCTATCTGTCTGTGTCTGTCTCTGTCTCTTTCTCCCTCCATCCTCCTTTCACCTTTTCTCTCTCCCCTTCTCCTCTCTCCATTTCTTCCTTCTATCTCTTCTATGCTTTCCATCTGCTGTCTCTGTCCCAGTCTCTTTGTCTATATCACTATCTCCTCAACTTTCTTTCACTTTCTTCCCTTCTCTTCCTATTACCAGGTATACCATATGACTTATTTTCCTACTGAAATTAACTATTTGAAAAAAAGAAAGGTAATGCTCGTAGTTCCATATGTGTTGTGGATGTTAGCTGCAGGGAAAAGTTCAGGTTTTTTTCCTATTATTTTTCATTCCAAAAATAGTGACTAGATATGCTACTTTTTAGTCTCCAGCAGATGATATGCAATAATTGATACCCTCCCTTTGAAAGATGGGAAGGAAAAGTTTGTAAAGAGAGAAAGGACAAATAAAGCTTTTCATGGAGTGCTATTAACTTATAAAGAGAAGGGCAACCAAATATCCTGCCTTTGATCACAATATCAAAGGTTGGAATCCAATCCTAGTGGAGAGCAGAAACCAAATGGTTTCATTACACTATAGCAAAATTTCAAAATAAATCTACCAACTAGATAGCCATCTAGCCATTTGGGTTAATTTACTCCCAAACTTGAGTTGGCTAAGTAGCTAATGGCTTTCTGTAATATTAAGCCCCAAGGATCCTCAAGCTGTCCACCATATTGGGCCAGGCAAGTAGACAGCTTTCCCAAAAGATTGTTTCATTCTAAAGCTGTACCTCCACATTTAGAGTGAAGTAGAGAAATGAAGCAATTATCCAAATAATCTAAACTCGGATGGGAGAAGGAGGAAAAATTATAATTTAGGCTGAAGGAACTAGGTGTTTCAGGCAAGAGCTTGAATTGGCTATCAAAATATCAACTTATTTCTTCACTTGGGGCATGTAGATAGAGCCCAGTAGAGCTGAACAAGCAAAGGATTTTTTAAAGAAATGACTAGGGCTTAATAGCTCACAAAGTAAATGTCAGCAGGAAACAGTTGAACTTTTTTGTTTTCTTTCTTTGTTTTCCATTTCCTTGTGAAGTAAAGCCAAAAGAGCATTCTTTACAAGTGATCTTGCATAGAGTCCTACTCCTAGGGAAATCTCAGGTACTGCTTCTTAATCTCCTTAGGCCAAAAAAGACTAGCTAGCTTTTTCACTAGCTATCTCTCCTCCCTGAAACTCTTCTTGCTCATTTCTACTGCTTGCCCATTACAGGTGTGAGATAGCTCAAATCTATAGAACAAAACAGACTATGCCACAATTGTGAGGATGTCAGCAACCAGAGAAATAGCAAAAAGGAAATAAAATCCCTTTAATTTGATACTTTGATTTTCTTTTAAGATACACTTTAATTAAACAAGGAGGGGGCTCTCAATTTTTCAAGGCAACCCAGCTGATTGATTGTCATGGCAGCCTGTTTGTAGAGGCAACATGGCTTAGGAAGAACTGGGTTCAAATATTACCTAAAACATTAGTTGCCTGACCCAAGGTAAGCCTCTTAATCTTTCTGGGCCAAGGATTTTTTCCTGGCTGTCTCCCATGCCTGAAACTCTCCTTTCTCATTTACACCTCTTGGCTTCCTTGATTAGTTTCTCAGTCTTCCTTAATTCTGGTGTCTTCCCTCTTAGACAACTCAATATATCATGGATATAGCTTATCTAGAAATAGTTGTTTAAGTGATTCCTTTTCCACTGGTCTGTAAGATACATAAAAGTATTTAATAAATGTGTACTGATTGATTAACCTCTAGGACCTTGGAGAACTCACCTTCTGGAAGCCTCAAGTTTTCTCACATAAAAAAAGGATCAAAAATTCTCATCCTACCTAGACCAGAAAGGTCAACCCTTTCATTTCCCATGTTGCATCAGGCAAATCTCCTCACTATTCTGAATCTCAGTTGCCTCATATGTAAAATTAATGGAGCTATGCTGAATGAACTCTAAGCAGCTTTTTTACTCTATTTCTTGTGATCCTAGGTTACAAAGGAGGAAACTGAGAACTAAAAGGTTAATTTTTGCTTAAGTATCAAACCTCAGTTTTGAACTTGTGTTTTCAATCTTTCATATCCAAGGGTCATTTCATCCTAATGTGACACCCCCCAGAAATTGCTATGAAGATCAAATGAAAGAATGATAATGAAAGTGCTTTGAAAAGTGTAATATATGCAAAAGTTCTGTGATTTTGTTGTTGTTGTTTGCCTTTGGTTCTTGAAGAAGGCTATGACGTGCAATTGAATTGGATTTGAGTGAGAGAGCTATGCAAAGTCACCAGCCTCACCTTCTCCTTCAGAGTCATCTGGGTCCAGTGGCAAGATATAGATCAGGATAGCTAGAGATGGCCTCCCAATAGGAGCTGTTTAATCTAAGTTCTAACAGAAATGGGACTATAAGAGGTAGAAGTGAAGAAAAATAAATTCCAGGAATAGACAGAGGTGTTCTGGAGCTAAATACTAAAATGTTAGTATGTTCATTAACACGAAATTAGAAATTATCAGTGACTGATTTGTTGTTTTGTTAGTTTTCAAGAGCTGAGAAAGTTATAGAGAAAATGGTGTTAATGTTTGACATGCATACATTTTTCCTGGGAAAGCTGGTTTCTCAGTCTCTCCCTGAGCCTAGGGCATAACCAATGAAAAAGCATGGAAAGTGTCGTGGCTTAGAAGGCCTGTCTGATCGATGTATCAAAGGGAGGGAAATGGGTAATAGATGTAAGATTCAGGATTTGATTCCAGGAGTTCAAGTCTAGTATTTGACTATATGTTAAACGTTGTAGATTCCCTTTGTGCAATTTAAGGAAATTTATTTCCCAGCTCTTCCCGGTATTTCTTTGTCTTTCTTGCTCCTTTGACCGTTCCATTACAGTAAGAGAAAGGTATTAATTGTTTAGCTTTTTAAGTCAAAACAATTCATATTCAATATGTTTTAGTAAAAAATAAACCAGGGTCATCTGGGGCACTTGGGAGCATGACATGTGTGTGAGTCCTGCTTTGAATTCTCATCCACTCTCAAACTGTGAATATCCTTATTTTTTTCAATTAATATGCATTATTTTTTCTTCCTTATTCTCCCTCCCCAAATGAAAAAAGAAAAAGAAAGAAAATCCTCAAAATAAATATGCACATACAGATAAATTCAGATGAGGTTCCCTCATTTTGGATGCCTCATTCTGCATCTTGAGTTCGTCATGGCTCAGGAAGTCATGTTCTCCATTTTCAGTCTTCTGGAATTATATGACCTGTGATTTTTTTTCTGAGATCCTATTGGCATAAAATACCTTTCTAGATATGCCTTCACTGCTAAAGTTAGGTTTGGGATTGTCAAGGAATTCCAATTTCCCATGATACATTTGTTCTCCATTCCTGCAAATACTGAAAATGTGATTGCATCATCTCACTCTCTGACCCCAAATAATCCAGTTGACCATAAAGCAAGTACCTTTAGAATCTTCTTCATGCCTTTGGAGCAGCTCAATTAGCTCCTTCTTCAGGGTACTTAATAACATCTTGCTGACATGAAGGAGTAAAAAGAAGCTTCCAAGGAGTAGCCAAGAATTAGAGAAATGGGTTTCTTATAAACTTCTTGAAGCATCTATTCCCTGGTTTATGTTTTTGTCATCAATTCTTGAATATGATCAGCCTAATGGAGATATAAGACACCATAACCAACACTGCCAATTTGAAGGCAAACTTAGAATGGGCCCCATTGAGCTAAGAGTCAGACACAAACACATACAAGACAGAGTGGGTGACATGAATCATCAGGCTATGGTGTCTGGTCAAGGAATCACACCAAGGAACAGGGAAAAATAATGAAGATAACTGAATTTTATGGTAAAGTTCTCAGTTATCATATAAATAAAGCTTTTTTTCCCTTACTCCCTCACCTCCAACTCCACTGTTTTTTTTTTCTTTTTGAATATTAGAAATTTAGAAGATATCTTGCAATTAAAATGAAATGACTGGGCCACTAGCCACAGTCCTTATTCCTTATTAAGTGAAATCTATCCACCTTGTGGATAATGACCAAGTGTGATCAAGAAGATCAATGACAAGGCAAGCTACCCACCCCTGGACAGAAAAGTGATCAACATTATGTTTTTGATATTAATATTGCCAATGCAGAATTTTTTTTGCTCAACTAAGCATATTCTCTGTCAATCAATAAATATTTATTAAATACCTACTATATATCAGGCACTGTTCTAAGTACTTGGGAATACAAGTACAGACAAAAGACAATCCCTGTTTTCAAGGAACTCAGGGTCTAATAAAGAAGATTACATGCAAATAACTACATATGAACAAGCCATAGAGAGAATAAGCAGAAATTGCTCAACAGAGAGATATCACAGAAATTATAGGAAATCAGAAAGGGCTTCCTGTAGAAAGGTTTAATATATGGGACTTGAAAAAAGTGAGAGCAGTCAGTAAGCAGAGATGAAGAAAAACAATATTAATGATATTAGGGACTGCCAGTGAAAATGCCCAAAATTTGGAGGAATATCTTATTGGATAAACAGTGAAGAGGGAAGCTACCTGGACTTCAGAGAATGTATAGTGGAGAGAGGGGAATGTAAGGTATAAGAAGATGGGAAAGGTATAGGGGACATGTTATGAAGTTATGAAGATTTTGCTTTTTTAATGGGGAAAGTAGAAGGGAAGGGGAAAATGGGGTTCTCTCTCTTCAAAAAAGAAAAGACAATAGGAGGAAACTCAGAAGGAATCACAATTAGGACAGGTTTGAAAATTACATTTTGAATCTATCATATGCTTAAAAAGAAAAGCAAGCTCTACATAATATAGATTCACAGTTTCAAGGACATTTCTCTCCTTCTGTTCTAAAATGTATATGGAAATGCTCATTTTATTTGGTACTTGTTAAATTTGAAATAAAAAAGTGGGAAAAATGAAATAAGAATTCCTGTTTGAAAAAACAGATAAGAACAACAAAAAAACACGCTATACTGTTTCTTTTTTTTTTGCTGTGTACAAATTGCTATTCCTTTCAAATATATACAAAATTATCATGTAAATGTATTTTCTCTTCCCCCACCTGCCTTAGAGATGGCTACCAACAAACACACATACATATGATATATATATTTTTTTTTTCTATGCATCTTTTAATCAGTTCTCTCTCTCGGTGCAGATAGTGTCTTTCTCCATGTCTTTCATAGTTAATTTGGTATTTATAATAGTCAAATGATCCAATCACTCAAAGTTGATCTTAAAATAACCTTGCTGTTACTGTACAGAATGTTCTCTTGGTTCTGTTCATTTTCCTCTTCTCCACTTCATGGTAGCAGCTAGGTAATAGATCTGATAAGGGTGCCAGGTTTGGAGTCAGGAAGCCTCATCTTCCTAAGCTTAAATGATATTTTAGATGTGTGATCCTGGGCAATTCACTTAACCCTATTTGCCTCAGTTTCCTCATCTGTAAAATGAGCTGGAGAAGGAAATGGCAAACCATTTCAGTCTCGTTGCCAAGAAAACCCTAAATGGGGGTTACAGAAAGTTGGACATCACTGAACAACATGTCATAGGAAAAGAAAGAAGAAAAGGAACAGAGAAAGTAACAATCACAATAACATTGAGCTAGTGTTTTAATATTTGCAAAGCCCTCAACAAATATTATCTACTTTAAAGCCAACCTGTAATATTAATTTCCTGAATTTAAGCAGTTAAATCTGAGATACCTAAAAATTAAGAGGAAAACAACCAACTACCCAGTGACATTTATGAAAGAGAGGGGAATCAGCCTTTCTCTATAATGCCTACTATGATCCAGGCAATTTGCTAAGCACTTTATTTTTTTTCAAATACTATCTCATTTGATTCTCACAACAATCCTCCAAGGTAGCTGATATAGTCCCATCCTACAGTGGAGAAAACTGAGGCAAACAGGTTAAGTGACTTGCCCAATAGGCCAATAAGTATAATAGTCCATATTTGAACCCAATTTAATTCCAAGCCTAGCACACTATACACCAAACTCTCTCAATATCATGATAAAAAGTAAAGGATTTATGAGCTTCCTTGACATCATAATAAGAAATAACTCAAATGGATCTCGATTTGGAGGTTCTTTCTAGTGACAGAGATCATGTTCACCCATGCCTCCTCATTTCATAAGATTTCTATCCATCTTTTCCCCAAAGTGATCATCTGGAGATTCATTCAATAACTTTCCTTGCTTTGCCTTAATATGACAAGGATAGCAAAGGGCCACACAGACTATCTTTCTCCATGTGCTTTCACATGGCCAGCCTGTTTTTTTTGTTTGTTTGTAAATTTATTTAATGGCACCCTTTACTTGGATTGTTTATTTGTAATATGATGTGGCTTGCTCACTGTCTTCCACCACATGCCTCTCCCCTGGCCTCTGAAAAATGCTTATTTTAACATTTTTAATAGATTAGAGTTTCTTTCCCATGATTTGCAGATATATAACACCACCAAAATATATTGATATTAAAATGTTAGTCTTTGTTTCAAAGTTCAAATCTAAATCAATTAGAAACTACCCTGTTTGTCTTCAAGGGTCTATTTCAATACTTTTGACATATATGGTAATGGCATTATGATTACATGGTAAATTGAAGAGTCCACATCCAATACATTTAGTATTTTATTGTAGTATTTACTATTAGTATTGAAGGGTCCACAAACAATTAACAAACATATTCTTCACTCTGTGTCTGAGGGAAAGGATCTTATAGCTGTGGTTTTACACTATGAAAGATACCTTGTTGACAGAAAGATATCAATGTTGTGTTCTTCACTTGTCTTATCATACCTTCATGGCTTTGTACCAATAGCCTGTTCATCAATTACACACAAATGCTGTCCTCTGACCCAACATCTCACCAGGATTATCCCCAAAAGGGCTTTAACAACACAAGATGTCAAGACTTTATAGAGAACTGTCTCTTGATGGTGAAGAAATGTTTAAATTTCAAAAGTATGATAGAATAGTGGTTTGGACCTCCAAAAGCATTATAAATATAACCACTGATGATCTCAGGGATCCATTCATTCAAGAATGGGTTTTGTATTTGCTCTCAGGCAGTAGGTCCTCAGGAGACATCCCTCCATCTGTGTGTGACTGATGCATGAAGAAGGAAACAACTTGATCCTTGGAGACGTTCCTCTCTGCATAACTGGAATGATTCTCCTATGTTTCCCGAATACTTGCAGGTGACAGCAACAACATTTGCTGCCTTTTTCGATACTCCCAAGTTTGCTGCTGCCTTTTTGTAGAACAGATCGGAACATGGCACAGCAGGTTGACAGAACAGGCAAGGGAAATTCTCTGTGAAATGGAAAATTTGTCTGGGCCACCTGTGCTGATGTACCTGTATCTAGCCATTCTTGTTGAAGAGGCAGGCCGCTCTTTCAGAATTTTAATTGGAGAATGATTTTGAAAATGTTTCTCAATTCTCTCTCTCTGTGTCTCTCTCTCTCCTCTCTGTCTCTCACTCACACACATACAATACACACACCCATGATCATGCACATACACACACACACCTTTAGATACATCCCTCCCCAAGATGTAGATTTGAAACTAATAATAAAAATAAGAACAGGTTATTAAAGTACTTTAAAATATTTTATTTGATCTTTCAACACAGCCCTAGGAAATTGATGCTATTGTTATCTCCATCTACAAAAGAGAAAACTGAGGTTTGTGTCTGAGCTCAGTTCTTCCTGATTCCGCGTCCAAAGCTCTAACCACTGTGCACCTAGTTGTTTTCCAAGAAATTAATGAAATTGCCAACTTCTCTCATCTATAGTTATAGGAAATTACTTAAGGAATTGAGAGTGACTTGTCTACAATCACAAAGAGTCGCTGAGCCTCAGCCCCACTCTCCATATACTATCCTTCACTGTCTCTTCAACCCTTATTGGACTTAGATGTCTAAGAACTTCTATCTCCCAATGCTAATATTAGAGTTGTATGGTTTGGATGCCCTGTATTTGGAGCCAGGAAACCTAGTTCCAAATCCCCACTTTGTTTTATTGCCTGGATGACCCCACCTATGTAGGAATTCACTTGCATAAAAAAAAAGTACTAGGCTAGAGGTCTCTCTTTCCACTTGAACCCTGGAGCAGTTAGGTGGTACAGTAGACAGAAGATTGGACTGGAGTTAGGAAGACCTGAATTCAGATCCAGTCTCAAACACTTGCTATGTGACAATGAGCAAGTCACTTAAAAAAGACAAACAAAAAATACTAAGGCAAGTGGTTTCTCTTGCCATCTTTGAATCCTGAACAAGCCATCTGTTTTATTCTGATCCCAGTGATGCAACAAGAGCATATCTCAGAGTTTTGATCTCCATTTCTACCATCAACTCCCTTGTAGCATGGGTTTAGAATGTATAAAGTTCTTTTCCCCTCAAGAATCCTAGGACATAGGTTGCCTAAATACTATTATCCCCATTTTATGCATGAGAAAACAAATTCAGAGAGGACTAGGTGATTTGTTCACTGTCCCAAAGCATTCAAACTCGGGTCTTCTGACTATTTCCATCACTTTTTATACTATACCAATGATACTTTCATACCTATCAGATCTAGAACATTAGTTTGTCATTTGATCCTACCCCAATCTCTTCCTTCACCAATTTGTGCTGCATGTGAATTCTAATTTAATATTCCTAAAACAACATTTTCATCATTGGAGTTCCAGAACTCTAAAATGATTCCCTGTTGTCTATAGGTCCTAGTCCAAATTATTTGATCGAAAAAAGTCTCTATAATCTATTCTTAGCATCAAGATTCTTTATAAACCATGGGATAGTGAGAAAATGGGTTCATTAAAAGCAGATCTGGGAGCAGCTAGGTGGTGCAATAGATAGAGCACCAGCCCTGAAGTCAGGAGGACCTGAGTTCAAATCTGGTCTCAGACATTCCCTAGTTGTGTGACCCTGGGCAAGTCACTTAACCTCAATTGCCTCAGCAAAAGGAAAAAAAAAAAAAAAAAAAAAAACCAAGATCTGAACATAT